>VDFB02187684.1:0-18084 GCA_007258455.2 Sequoia sempervirens | reverse complement strand
GGATTTCCTTCTCGAGTGGGATTGCATTTGTTATGATGCATGGAAGGGAAAAGAGGAGCGGATCGATGAGCTCACTCATGAGCGTGAGGTGACTATGGATTCATTGCAGAGCACCCAGTTGGCTCTTCATGAGTCACAGTTACATATTGAGAGGCTTACCGTGGCGTTGAGTTTGGCACAATCTTCACCACCTTTGGATATCGTACAGTCTTGCATGGCAGCGGTTGGTGAGGAGTATACACCCATGGTTCATAGCCGAGAGGGAGATGTTGAGGATGTAGTTACATCCAGCATGGACACGGGAGCAGTTGATACAGATAGGATGAGTGCACTAGATGAGAGTTGCAGTGAGCCACGCATTGCACCAGGTTCTCATGAGATTAGTCCCGTGATAGGTGATGCAGGGCAGGTTATTGTTAGTTCCTGTGACATGGTTGTTGATTCACTAGAGAGTTGTGTGACAACCCTCGATACTTGCCCATCTTCACAGCAGATATTCAGAGTCTCATCCAGTTGGGAGATTGGTACTTGTGATGATTTGTTTCCTTCTTCTGGAAGCAAATCAATCTTTTCATTTGATACAGTTGACTATGGTCGGCAGCTGGTTGAGCCTAGTCAGGAGTACAACTCAGTTTATTATTCCAGCGATTCAGAGATGGATGATTCTGATCAGGAGGGAGTGATTGTGCAGTTTGTGAATAATCCATTGTTTGAATTTGATGGTGGTTCGATCTATGATAACCCACTCTTCGAGTTGGACGTTGATCGTACTCCTGATACTAGTTTCAGGTTGGGTGATGATCGTAGTGTTTGGGATTGTTCCAGTGCATCGCAATTCCAAACAAGACTCACAGAGGAGTTCAATGAGGTGTACACGGTGAGGAGTGCTTACAGTTTTTCCTTTGATCCACCCGTACATGATTCATATTCGATGCACGATTCTTGTGCACAGGGTGATTCTCTCGGTACAGTCGAGGGGAGTAGTTCATTACTATGTGCAGAGCTACCATCTTCACAAGATGGGATTAGCGGATGCAGGTATTTGACTCGGCAGTTTGCGGGGTATTACTTGCAGGGGCAGCAGTCTGTTATCCATCATGCTGATATGTATTCGTTAGGGCTTGATACTTCTATGTCGTAGATTTTTCATATGAGTACATGGTTTCAGGGCGACTATGGTGTTAGTCGGCATGATGGTTTGGACAGTTATCACATCCATGAGTATTTAGCAGAAGACAGGGAGAGATTCAGGACAGTAGATGCTTCTAGAAGTTTTTATCTCTGCATGACGGATGGATGTGGATTCAGATTGTATTGGGATCCCGGTGGCGACAGCTTTGGCACCGAGCATGGGATGGGTCCCAATGGGTTACTTCACTATTCTCAGCATGGTGAAGTTGGAGGCAGTAGAGCACAAAGTGGGCACCTCGAGAGGACTGGCCATGCATCTTACTGGCTCTGGGATCCGTGCATTGATTGCTAGCTCTGAGTTTGGATGAGTTACAGAGATAGTCTCGAGATGTGATACATTACATGCAGCCTTTGGGGCCTTTCGAGGGATTGGACTTTGTTTGAAGTGAGATTGCTTGGGGACAAGCAATTTTAGGGGAGGGCGGACTGCCATGTCCCCACTCTTGGGCGCAGCATCGCTGATCGTGGAGATTGGCCCATCATGAGACCTCGGGGAGTCGGCTGCAGTGGGTTAGAGGGTCAAGCCGAGCTTGGCCTGGCCGACAAGGGCTGATCAATTGGCTTCGCTTTTGGGCTCATCTGCAGACATTTTAAGTGCACTGCTACTTTTAGCGCCTCGGCAAAAGTACAGGGACCACCGCTATTTTGTGCGCATGGCTTTGGCGGCATTCGTAATCACTTCGCAGTTCAAAGATCGCACGGATCGCAATCGATGAGTAATCTATGGTGCCACACATTTAATTGTATTGATTAAATATTAATTATTTAATGGTTTATAATATAAAGTTATAATTTAAAATTATAACTTAAGTGATTGCCTTGAGGGGTGCGCCCAACATCAGGGAAGGGGCCATTTGGCAAATTAAAATTATTATAAAATATTTAGCTGAGACTATGGAGAAAGTGAAAGATTAAAAGTTAAATATTTTATTAAATCCCTATTATTAAGGAAATCGCACTTTTGTGCAATAAAGAGGATTTGCCTTGGTTTCTGAGCCATTATGACATTTTTGAGAAACATATATTGATTAGACTTCGTCAGAGAACGGAAGCCTTAGGGTTTCATCTCGAATTCCGTGGAGAACGAGCCATCTCCATCGAATCAGTTCAGAGGGTGTGAGATATCACCCAATTTACTGCCAGTTGTGAGACTTCTTCATCCAGAAGAAATTATAGAGCATCAGAGTATTCACAGAAGTTTATTTCATCAGGTTTACAGGGAGATATTCAACTAGGAAGGGTTTCTATACTGAGGCGCACCTTTTAGAGGGATTAAGCATTGATTTGAGGAAGGCCGTACTTTGTACTTGCTGTTTTTGTACATCTGGCTGTACCATTGAGCTTCAGAGAATTCATTGATCTCAGAGGTTATCTATTTCTTTTACCAAGGTTTTTAGAGAGCTTATTCTTCAGAAGGCAATCAATCATCAAGGCGCCTAACTTATTGATGTTCTGGAGGCTTAAGAAGGAAGCCGTACAAATCATTTATTGCTTGCTGCAGGGCCGTACCAGTCACAGCAGGCCGTACTTCTGAGGAGAGCCGAACTTGTACAGGAGGCTTGATTTATTTAGTCCATTCAGAGGTTAACTCAACTGGAGCGCCTATCTTTTCACCATCTGAGGATCTTCAAAGAGAAACATATATTCATTTCTTTCATTGATTGCTGTTCAAACTCAGGCCGTACAATTGTACTAGGGCCGTACCAGCAGAAATAAGGCGTGCTTAATCTTGTGAGCAAGTCGCCTGCATTGGGGGTTACTTGATGTTTCGAGTATAGGCGCATACTCCTCTGGCATCATCCGGGAACATTGGAGAGAAGGAGAAATCAGACTACATCACAGCCGTACTCATTGTGCATCTTCAGATTTGCTGTTACCAGGTTTCTTTCTTCATAAAAGAGTGTATTCTTATATTGCATGTTAGCAGATCTACTTTGTAATGAGCTCATATGAATGATAGAAGTAACGCCTTCATTATACCTTGTCTTTCCTATGCATATTGGCCATTTTGGAATTTTATAGAATTTATTATCATTTTACCAGCAAATCGTACCTTTTCATTTAATGTTCAAAAACGTCAAAAACGTTAAAAAACCCAAAACTTCAGAAAAACATCAGAAAACTTTCAGATTCAGGATTAGGGGGAAACTAGGGTTTCTACAGATTGGAGGAAGTTTGAAGATCAATTATCCATTGTTGCAATCAGAACCCTACCTTTGACAACTCATGAAAACTCAGTTACAGAATTATCCGACAGTGATCCGACAGTGCGACAAGTGGGAAACAGAAGCTCTGATCTGGCATCAGAGGTCTACAAAAACTAATTTGAAATCCCTCTACAAGGATGTATTCGCCCAGGGCAAGTTAGTCCTCCAAAATCAACTTCAAACTTGTAGGATATGTGCTTAGTGTCCTGCCCCGTCCATTTCAATTGTCTGAATTTGTTTGTCACTTTTTGTGTTTGCTGTATTTGCATCAGAATAGTAAATTGCATCATTAAACTAGTCATTGCATTGCATTTCATTCTAAGGTCCATTTCAGATTTGGTCAAGGGCTGGTTGACTCACCTTTCAGGTTGTATGTCAATCATATATCTTGTCCAAATCTATCAAACCCCCATTCACAAGCATACCATTTCCATCCATCCCACACATTCTTAATGATAAGTAGGAAAAGGTGCCAAAACCCTAAAGAGTGCAAATATCCAAAGGATTGTTTCACTTTTTCTACATTTCAAATCTATATATCATATTCATTTCCATTAGAAGTCTAAGTCAAGCAATAATGGCAGTTTACATTTTCAAATCTCCATTGAATATCCTACAAGCACAATCTTAGGAAATTATAGAACAATGATGAAGACAGTCAAACTGCCAAGTAAACTACATAGCACTGATAATATATTAAATAGCAACTAGGATTAATCTATAGCTACAGTTAAATTGCTGATAAGAAGAGTGGTGATGAGGGTTGTCATGGGGGTTTTAAATCTTATCTTGGTTCCTCTATATCTGTTATTTTGAATTTTATTGTTTTACATAAATAGAGAACAAAATATTTTCCACTAAAATTAACTTAAGTGCATTAAAAGAATGTTCAAAGTGGCCTAGGAGCACACCCAAATGCCAAATCTTTTGAATAGGGATTTGAAAGCACAAAGAGGACTGAATTAGGGCATATGGAAAGGACTGATGTGCTTGACAAAGACCATCGTTGTTGGTGCAATAATATTTATTTATTTAGTTGTGATATACAAGATGCTGCCAAGGCTTAGCTCCCATTATATAGATTCTTAAAGAAAGTTACATTGTCATTTTTAGAATGGTGAGAGATAAACCTCTTCTTCCTCCATAAAGCCTTCAAAACTATCACTTTTTTTTGAATCATAGCCACCTCTAGAATTGTTGTGTAGAATATACAGTAACCCTTCCATTAATTCTGCAATCAGAGAGTGTTGGGATGGACTCAGGACTATCAGGTTGTACTTTATAAATTGTTGAAAATCTGTTAGATTGCATTTGATTGACCTATCTTCGAACAATCTTCGTGCTCTCCTCAACACCTCACTAGCTTTAAGCTCTTTTATCAGAAAAACTTCTCCAAGGTTTTCAACACTCAACATGTCATAGTTGTCCATCACCATAACAGTCATTGCTTGAACACTCTTTTGAAAATAGTTTGTCACTGCTAGTGTCCCCCAACTCTTCTTCCTCAAAATATTAACTATATTTTTGAGGAACAACTTAATGAGGTTCACATCATGTTTGTGATCATTATTCTTATCACATTCTTGGGTGCCTTTTGCCGTGCTCATTTCTCTCCACATGGTTCGACCCAATGCATAACAACCTCTTCATTTGATGAGAAATTTACGTCTCTCTGAAATTGCACACGCCAGCCTTGAGAGACTCTATCCGCCATTTTTAAATGTAGCTTGAGTGGCGGGTACAACAAATGTGCAACCATAATCCTCTTTTTGAAACTCTAGCCTAGCAAGCCTCCCATCATGTGAAACATCATTTCTATGCGGGACTTCATTACATTTGTATGTCGGGATTCTCCTATATCATCTTTAATTAACATTGAGGGCTAGCTCACCCAATCCTTACTTGCAATCATTCTTACATAATCGGTGGTTGTACTTTGTCTTCCATTTGAGAGATTATACCTACAAAGCATAATTGCACCAAGACTTGGATTGTTAGAGATGATGATTTCCTTTGACTGCTCATATGTGAGATTTGCTAGCTTGTCTACATCTTGGTTTGCCTCCTTGTAACAATTTTGTATTGAGTAGCTTCCCATCTTGTCAATTATTGGCCAAATTAGCTCTAAAATGTTCCTCAATTTTGAATTCATAATCCTCCAACTTTGGACGATGTCGATGCATATCATCGAATCATCTCTTATGTCAACATTGATGATGTGTTTTTGCTCATACAATCGGAGCCCAAAAAGGAGTGCTTGTAGTTCGACTTTGTTGCTTTTTCCTTATCATCTGCAGACGGTCTGCGGTTGATTCGAGGTTGCGGCTTCATCATTCCAGGATCACCGTGGGGTTGGTGGATAGCGAAGGTTTATCTGGCGTTCGGTCCGGGGACATGACGCCGCTAATGGCACCGCCGTTTGATTTGTTGACGTTCCTGGGCGTTGATTGAATCTCTAAGGACTTTACCAGGCACTTCGTCTTTATGGCGTCATTCCTTCGATGTATTCCCTATTGGTGGATAATAATCTTCAATGGTCGCGAAAGGCGATTTAATTAATATTTTAAATGCTCATTAATTGCTTTTTTTAGAAGGGGTCGACTTATTGAGAAGAGTTATATATTTCACAAAGACAAATCGAACTCATTCATTCATGATTATTCTAATTTGTCTATTTTTCTCTCTGAGAGCATTGGGGTTTGTGAAACAAGGGTTTTTGCAAATCATTGGGTTTTGGAGAACGTTCCCTCTTTAGAATCAGACATACTGAGGCTGTGAAATACTAGTTGAAGATTGTTAGTAGAGTGGCTTCACACAGGAGTCATTATAGAGTTTATTGGTGAAGTTTTTATTCAGAGATTGGATCTATTGAGCTCCAACAGTAAATCTTTTCATTGAGAGTGATTTACCCAGCATCTGACACAATATTCAAGATGATACGGATTTCTTAAATGCTGGTTTAGCCGTACTTTTTTACAGCAGCAAGGGCCGCACTTCTCCTGCAAGCTGAGACGCCTTGTCTTTTTGCCTTCTGCTTTCATCATTTGGGACGCCTAGGGTTTCTGGAGCATATGCATTGATTTCTGGGTCAGAAGATTGCTTATTTCATTCAGCCGTACCATTTCAGGCTCCTTTCCAGGCGATTGCAAGCTTATTCAGGTTCCTTAATAAATAGCTTGCCTTTTTATTGTATGTTTGAATCTCGTAGCTGTAAATATTCTGAAAGATCAATATATCGCCCATCTTTAGTTTCTAGCTTGTATTTTGTCAAATTTAGTCTTCTGGCATTTTATTATATTTTTCCAAGCATTTTCTTGCAAAATCGCAATTTCTCTTTATTTGCAAAAAAACCTCAAAAAAGTCAAAAAACAACAAAACAAACAAAATATTGCATTCATCGTCAGAAGTTTGGGTTGAGAGACACCTGGTCTCTTATAGTGGTATCAGAGCACAATTTTCCTGCCATCACGGTAACTTTTAGTCGGATGTGTGTGCTTTTTGATGCTTTTCATGAGTAGAGATTATCTTCTCTGATGAAGGGTAGAGAGCAGTTGGAGGACTGGAAAAGGTCCACTATTTGGTTGAGGCAGTGGTAGGGTTACGGGTATTCCACGAATCGGTTCAATAGCAGTGAAACGGTGTCACTACGATGGCCGGTGTGAATTCCTATAGAGGTACATAGGGATCGGGGAAAGAAGCGTCTTGGGAGAATTTGAGATTTGATGATGAGTTCAGTCGCGAGCAGATAATAGTTATGATGTCTGTTGAAGAACGCGATGAGGCGGTGTACTACATATGACGGCACTATTCGACCAGGCGACGAGCAGGACTGCAGGCATGGAATGTAATTGAGTGTTGAAATACGGCAGCGGTCATCACCTATTTTTCATGGCGTGGCTGGACAACCATTTATGTCTAGAGGAGGCACCTTCGGCATGGAAATGGAGCAACGGTCGCACCGGCTTGAGTTTCATCCACATCCGCGGCATGTCGATTTGTTGGCCGGATGTGACGAGATTCTTTGATTCTTTCGACATTGCTTTTTTGAGAATCGAGGCAGTTTTGTCTTTTCATGAGGTTCGCTGGATATGCATAAACCCGGAAGGGAGGTAAATTTGACTAACCCTTGACTCCCGACCCGCGGTGATTAGGGATCTTCAGCATGCAGTCAGCAAGATTATCTTGCCTTACTTTGATGGCTCAGATAAGAGTTCAGCGAGGTCTTGGGTACAGAAGTTAGACAATTACCTATCATTGAGACCTATGTAGGAGGACAAGGCCATTAAGTTTGCTACACTGCATCTTGATGGGTTGTGTTGTGACCTTTTCACACATCACCCCATTCAAAATGGGGACCCCCTAATTTTTGCTCTGTTCCTCGTCTTCTGGTTTTCTTGTTGTCTCTCTCTCTTTCTGTCCCTTTTCTGTTGTTTGCCTTTCCGGGATGCGCCTGTCTGATGTGAGATTTTGGCTAAGTCTGAGAATTAGGGTTTACACTTTCTCTGGTCAATCTAAAGTCAAATGAAGTGAATAAATTGAAATCTGAGACTAATGTTGATGTCAGTATGCTTCCAACAAGCTCCCAGCTAAGTTTCATCAAATTCTGGCAACTTACTATTTTTAGTAAGTGTGCAATTCAGGGTGTTCTCTCAGCATTTTTGAAATTTCAACAGTCACACTGCATTCAGAACATGTCAAACTACTCGTCTACAAATTTTGAGCTAGAACAGACAACTTACTATTTTTAGCAGTTCAGCTTCCGAAGCAAATTTTAGGGTTTATATGTGAAGTTTTCCTATGCATGTCTGGAGATTCCTTCTGGGTTTTCTGAGACCTTTGCGATGGTATAACATGCAAAATGAGATAATGATTTTCAAGGTTCAACCTTGAGGAGGCTATTTTAGGGTTTTGCGTAATGGGGTTTCGCATGTCGGTGATTCCAGCAGCGGCTTTTCGAGCCCCAGCGATGATGCTTGACATGCAAAAGCGGGGATAATGCGTTTTCGATTGACTTTACTATTTTAGCGGTTCCATTTAGATCAACTCTACTGGCATGAGAACCACAAAACGAAGAGTGCAGCAAAAGAAGCCGGGTCAAGCAGTGGTTTGATATGCATCACAAAGTCAAATTAGGGTTTCCAACCCGGGGACCAAAAAGAGGGGTAAAATCTTCGAGAATTTTGAAAACGGTGTATCCACTACGATCATCTTTCAAGCTATCCACGGTAGAATTTGAAGGCAATCCCGAGACACTTACTATTTTATTAAGGCGTTAACTGGCTAAAATAGTAAATCGCTTCGGCGGCTTGATTTGACGGAGAGGTCACCGTGAGCCGTCATTAATTCAAGTCAAACGGAGTTGTGGAGACCTCAGAAGCAGGAAGTGACTATAAATAGTAAGTCACCTTTAGAAATGGGCTTAAAATAGCAGGCTAGCTCAAGATGGCAGTGTAAACAGGCTGACAAGGTCATGAGGATCCTACGCTCAAAATTTCAAATTGATCTGAGCTTTAGAAGTGTGAAAATTGAAAGACTTACTATAAATAGTAAGGTATGGAGAAGCTGGCAGAGGAAAGGAAAAACGCCTAAGTCTGAAGATTCATCCTCCTGCCTAGGTGAAATGCACCCTCAAGGAGAAATGAAGCATGAGATGAAATTTTTTCTAAGTGTTGAGCAAATATCCTGTGGACCCCTCCATATGCGCCATCAAGATAGTAAAAGTCAAGAGAAATATCTAAGGCATTAAAGTCTCGTCCTGCTCATGCCTCCATATGTGCCCAAAGAAGAATGAGGATGTTTAAAATATTCTAAGTGTTGATATTTCATCCTCCTCCCTAGGCCAAATGCGCCCTCATCAAGTTGGCAATTGACAAAAGTGCTAAGTAAAAGTTTTATCCTACTCAAGGTAGGAAATGCGCCCAAATCAAGGCATGTGAAGACAAAATATGTACAAGAAAAGGTCAACAAGTCAAAGGTGTTGAAGGCTTTGTCCTTTACCCCATACTAAATGCGCCCATGCAAGCCAAGAAAAGACAAATTTTAATCCACTTCACCATGGAGAATGCGCCCAAGTTTAGAAAGAAGTCAAAGAGGTCAAAGATGGCGTTGCAAGTTTATCCTCCTACATACCTAAAATGCGCCCATCCTCCTCAAGGGGTAAAATGCGCCCAAATAAGGATTAAGACAAGTGAAGATTGCTAGGGTGTTGTGTAGAAGAAGACAAAAAAAAATGTTGACTTTCCTCTCCAACCTTTGAATGCGCCAAGTAAAGAGTGAATTTGAGTTGAAAAGTGGTTAAGTAAAGGGTGAAGTTGATGAATATTGCTAGGCATGGAAATAAATATCCTCTTCAAGTGTGAAATGCGCCCAAGGGAGAGATAAAGTGCTAGGCGTTGAAATTAAAAATATCCCTTATGACATCCAAAATGCGCCCAAGGCATTGGAGGAAATTGTGCTAAGTGAGTTGATAAAAATTTCTTCACAGGCAAAGTGATTGAAGATGGAGGAATGAAAATTTTCCAAGGAAAAATTCAAAATGTGCCTATGTTTGTGATTTTAATTTAAAATTTTCTAAAGGCACAAAATTTCACTTCCTTTGGAAAAATACGCCCAAGTTGAAGTAGTGATGAAATTTTCCTGAAACACGAATAAATTTGCAAGTGGAGAAGTCTGATGATGCCAGCTTCACAGGATTGACAAAGAATTTTCAAGTCTGAGGAGAAAATACGCCCAAAGATGAAGAATTGGAGTAAATTTGATGAAAAATTATTTTCTAAGGTTTGAAAATTCAAAAAAATTAAATGAACCCCTTTATTGTAGACCCATGAGTTTGATGCGTTTTGAAGGAAATTTTCTTCTGGGTATTGAAGATTGTTGACAAGGAATGGATTTTACTGTCTTCTGCACTTCGCCAGGGCTTTCGGGATGGAGAATTTGATCGGCACTTGAATTATGGAATTTTCCTAAGGAAAATTTAAATTTTCTAAGGCAAAATGGATAAAATGTGTTTTCAAAAGAAAAGTGCTTTGGATGATGAAATTAAAATGAATTGCCTAGATGAATTTGATCAAATTCTTCGTGAAGATAATCTTCTTGGGCTAGAGGTGAATAAAATTGAGTATCAAGGCTTCGGCTGGTGAAGTGAATTCCTTGAAGATGATGCAGTTGAAGGTAACACTCTCAAAAGATGATTTTAAAAGTGCATCTCTTAAGCACGCCCTTGAGAAGGATGAAATTTGTCTAAGGCATTTGATGCACAGGTGTTGTATGCCCCAACCTACAGATCATGAAGAAAGCAAAGTTGGCTAGAGAAAATGATGAACCCTATCAGATGAAGAGACCACTCAAACATCAGAGTGAGGTAAATTTATGTTATGAAGTATTCTAATGCTCTCCTCTTGGCTTATTTTGCAGGAGGAACGTCGAGACCAGGCAGTGGTGAAGTAAATAGTCCAAGATGATGGAATCGTGAAACAAGTACTTGGAAGAAATGGCTAAGTGTTGGAGTTTCTCCTCAAGGACCCAATGTGCACCCAACGCAGTTAGGCGGATGGCAAGGAAGAAATGATCAAGTCCAAGATAGGAAAAGATGAAGGCCCAAACGTTAGAAATGATCCTCAAGAACTTCAAAGTTGAAGAACAATATCAAGGAGGAAAATCATTGTCAAGCAGGAAAAAGAAGTTGCCGCCTTGAAGTCAGATCGAGAACGTGCCTGCCATACTGGTCCAAGAGGTTGGGGCAGTGTGAACGTGTCTATGAACTGGGATCTTCTAGAAGATGGTGGCCATTAATTGCTCATTTATTACCCCACTTTTCTTTGTGGCGGTTTTTAGGGTGAATCTTGTTTAGGGTTGAGGTGGCACAATCTGGGCCATCCAGCCGATTGTAATCTGAGCCGTCCGTCGGACTTGGCCAGCTATATAAAGGGGGAGTCCCCCTCATTTGTACTCAGTAGAGTTAGAATAGCAGAGAAGGAATAGAGAGAAATTGATAGAATAGAAAGTAGAATAGTTTGATAGTATAGTTTAGATTGAAAAGGAAGGAAAGTCTTCCCTTTGAATACTTTGTAAGAAGTTGTCGTGAATGCTTTCATAATAAAAGAATTTTTCATTAATGGTGATTTCTTCTTTGTTATGAGTAGTTGTCAAGGCTTCTTCATCCTTCCAATTCACGTAGCATCTTGAAGTAGCTTAAAGTAAAGTAGATTTCATTTCATGCAAGTACTTAGTAATTGTGGAATGTGGTGCTCGATTTGAGCAAGACGTCGCTTGTCCATACCACTAGCGGGCTCGCCGACGGTGGGTTCGCCCTGCGTGGTCAACTGGATTACTTTTCAAACTTAACTTCGATTGTGATTCACGTGTTTGTATGCATCGTCTTGATGGTACTTGCATGTTGAGTTATAATCTGAACACCTTTCGCTACTCCTCTGAAGATTGCACCGGTTTTGTGGAAGCTGTCCGAAGCGAGGCAAAGCAAGGCTCGGTTGAAGTCTGCAAGAATTGATTGCCATGTCCCACACCTTAGAGTAGATTAGAACCTTCTTATCCCTACACTCATTTTAAATTCAATTCATTTCTAGTTAGAATTAGGAAACTTGTACTTACCTGCCAAATCATTTGAACCACATAAAACCCATAATCTGTTGCTTGCTGTCAGCTGCCGAACAATTGTGTAAGTCCCCTTGAAATACCAACAAAATCACAATGAACCAACTGGGGGTATTCTATTGCATTATTGGAACCTTGGAGTTGAAAGCATGAACTCACTTGCAATCTTAGCATGCTGAATACTTTGTTCAAGAGAGGATAGAGTATCCATTGGGAAACTTTATTTTGTGTTGGTGCGGTCACTAAAAACGCATCAATAGGTTGGCACATGACTGGTAGCATCACAACATGTACACACTCGGTCATCATACGGTTACCACCTACCAGGAGTTCAAGAGCAGGCTCATAGAGTGTTTTGACAAAAAAGATCCAGAACTTTATTTTAGGGAGCTAGCTCAGCTCAGACAGACAGGTAGTTTGGATTCCTACATTGGTGAATTCCAGAGGGTTGCAATCATGGTGATAGGTATTTCAGAGAGAAGACTTGTTATTCTTTTCATCGAGGGATTGTTTGAGTTGATGAGAGGTTGGGTGAAAGCATTTGATCCTCCTACTCTTCAGGAGGCAATGAGGAAGGCACGCAGTATGGAGCTTGTAGCACCTCGCAGCAAGTTCTCTTCAGGCCCAACACCTTATACGAGGCTTAATAGATCATTTGACAGGAATAGGTCATTTGATAGGAAGAAGGACCCACCTGATCCTAAGAAACAAAATACACCACCATTTGATAGGGAAACATTGAATGATTTACGTAAGAAAAAGTTGTGTTTTTGGTGCAAGGCACCTTATGATGAGAAGCATGTATGCCCTCTTTGTCCCAAAGTGAAAAATAACCAGATGGAGTGGTTTTATGAAGGTGAAGAGCAATCTGATCTGTCAGACCAGCAAGCTGATTCAGAGCATTCAGATGATGAAAGGTCTGAAAATGATGGTGAAAATGAAGGAGGAAGAAAGTTACAGGAGGCACACTTGACTAGTCTTCAGAGAGATGGATCTTTTAGGCTACGTGGACTCCTAGTAGGTCAGAAAGTGATCACTTTACTTGACACTGGTGCTACTCATAACTTTATAGATGCACGGTTGGTAGAGAGATGAGGCATATAGACAGAGGAGTTTGAGGGTATTCGAGTCAAGGTAGCTGATGGGTACACCCTCAAATGTGATAGAAGGATAACTAATCTTCCGATGCGGCTAAACAACTATGAGTTCAAGGCTGAATTCTACGTTGTTAATATGGGAGATATTGATGTGGTACTTGGGATGGCATGGCTTCACGATTTGGGTGAGTTCACACCCAATCTTTGGGACATGGAAATGAAGTTCAAGGTGAACGGGAAACCACATGTCATAAAAGCCATCAGAGAGAGTAATCTGAGAGTGGTATCTTTCAGACGGATGGAGAGACTCATTCGTCATGATATGGTAGATTGGGCTGCAGAGTGTATGTTGTTACCAGCACAGCAGGAGCAGCAGAAGGTTGAGTACCATCCTAACATTCAGATACTGAGGACTAAACACTCTAAAGTGTTTAATGATATTCCACTTGGCAGACCTCCAGACAGGGGCACCGAGCATATTATCGAGTTGGAGGAGGGTGCAAAGCCCATTATGATCACACCCTACAGACATCCGAAACGCCTCAAGGATGAGATAGAGAAAACAATCAGTGAGCTGTTGGCTATGGGACATATCAGACCTAGCAAGTCACCTTTTGCTTCATCGGTTGTATTGGTGAAGAAAAAGGATGGATCACTTCGGATGTGTATAGATTACTGCCAGCTCAATAAGAAAACAATCAAGAACAGGTACCCTATACCTCGCATCGATGAGTTGATTGATGAGTTGCACGGTGCTATCTTATTCACCAAGATTGACTTGAGATCCGGGTACCATCAGATTCGGATGAGGGAGCAGGACATAGAGAAAACCGCTTTCAGATGCCATTGCGGTCACTTCGAGTTCTTGGTTATGCCTTTCGGTCTAACCAACGCCCCTGCTACCTTTCAGGCTACAATGAACAGGGTCTTCAGTTCTCAGCTACGGAGATATGTGTTGGTCTTCTTCGATGACATTCTGGTGTACAGCAGGTCATGGGAGGAGCATTTAGCTCACTTGGACACAGTTCTGGGTATTTTGGTTGAGGAGTCCTTGTATGTCAAGGAATCCAAGTGTGAGCTAGGCATGGCTGAGTTGTTGTATCTTGGGCACATCATTAGTGCCAAGGGAGTCAGTATGGACCCTGAGAAGCTCCGAGCTATAGTAGAGTGGCCAGTACCAGAGAACCTTACCCAGCTCAGAGGATTCATTGGGTTATGTGCTTTTTACAGGAGATTTGTTATTGGGTTCTCACATCACGCCGTACCCCTTATTGATTTGACAAAGAAAGGGGCATTTGCTTAGTCACCACAGGCTTAGGAGTGCTTTGACAGGTTTAAGGTGATTATGACTTCATGTCCAGTGTTAGCATTACCAGACTTCACGAAGTCATTTGATTTGTATTGCGATGCCTCAGGAGAGGGCATTGGTGCCGTTTTGATGCAGGAGAGACATCCTATTGCTTTTGAGAGTAGGAAGCTTAGGGGGCCCGAGAGATTTTATAGCATCTATTTCAAGGAGATGATAGCCATTATGCATGCTTTGGCTAAGTTTAGGCAATACTTGGTGGGCAGCAAATTCAGTGTGCGTATAGATCATAACAGCCTGAAACATTTCCTTGGATAGCGAGACCTAAATGAAAGACAACAAAAGTGGGTCAATAAACTGCAATCATATGATTTGGACATCACCTTTATTAAGGGGAAGCAAAATGTTGTAGCTGACGCATTGTCTCGCAGACCTCAATTAAATCCTATGGCACAAATCTCTGAGGATTGGAGGCACCAGATTATTGCAGAGTATGCTAAGAACCAATGGGCTTCTAGCATAGTTGATGGGACAGAGCAGGATAGTAGGTACACCATTGTGAATGACTTGATCATTTACAAGGGGAAGATTTTTCTGGTTCTTGATTCAGAGTCGAAGGATACAGTTCTGAGAGCCTTTCATGATCTTCCTATGGCGGGCCATCCCAGTTATTTCAAAACATACAAGTTGGTACGGGAACAGTTTACTTGGAAAGGGCTAAAGACTGATGTTCTTCGGTATGTACGGGAGTGTTTTGTTTGCTAGTAGAACAAACAGGAACACACATATCCTGCTGGATTGCTTCAGCCACTTCTGATACCTAACAGGAAGTGGGAATGCTTATCAATGGACTTTATCGCGGGTTTGCTGAAAGCCCAAGGTAAAGATTGTATTTACGTGGTTGTTGATCGGCTGACAAAATATGCACACTTCTTTCCGATTACCACTACATTCATAGCAACGCAGACTGCAGAGCTCTTCTTCAGAGAGGTATTCAGGTTACATGGTTTAGCTCAGACTATAGTCAACGATAGAGACAGTCGGTTTATGAGCAACTTTTGGTAGGAGTTGTTCAGACTTTGTGGGACCCAACTGACACTTAGTACTAGCTACCATCCACAGACAGGTGGACAGACAAAAATTGTGAATAAGTGGGTGGAAGGATATTTGCGCAATTATATAGCTGGACAACAGAGAGCTTGGGTGAGGTGGATATACCTCTATGAGTATTGTTATAACTCTACTCACCACATGACTATACAAATGACGCCCTTTATGGCATTGTACGGGTATGAGGCGCCCAACCTTTTGGATTTGGTGTTGAGTGATAGCAGAGTGACTAGCGTAGGTGATATGATGCAGGATCAGCAAGATATTTTAAGGTCTCTTAGAGACAATATTCAGCGGGCACAGAATCAACAAAAGCAGTATGTTGATCAGAAAAGGATTGAGCGTTCTTTTGCAGTAGGAGACATGGTGTATCTCATGTTACAGCCGTACTGTCAGTCCACTTTGCGGAAGAGTGGTGCAGAGAAGATGAAACCTCGTTACTATGGCCATTTTGAGTCATCAGACGAGTGGGCGAGGTTGCATATGAGTTGGATTTACCGGCGGATAGCAGGGTTCACAACGTGTTTCACGTTTCTCGCCTGAAGGTGTTGGGTCAGCATGTGATTCCCTCTCCAGTACTGCCACCCCTTGATGACGAGGGGAAGTTGATATTAGTGCCTGAGGCCATCCTCGATGTTAGAGAGAGACATTTGCGGAGGCGGGTCGTTAGAGAGTATTTGATTAAGTGGAGAGACTTGCCGATTGAGGATGCTACATGGGAGTGAGAGGAGATTTTACAGCATCCAAATCTGAGATTGCTTGAGGACAAGCAATTTCAGGGAGGGCGGACTGTAATGTCCCCTTCCTAGGAAGTGCAGTTGATTAAGGGGTTAGCCTATCATTCAGATCCTCGTAGGTTGACATATGTGTTTAGAGGGTCACTTGAGGCAGTTATCCAGCATTTGGGAACATTACTCCAGCAGTTGATTTAGGTTTGGGCCTTGGTAGGCACTTACAGAGTAATTTTTAGATACTTACTATTTATAGTAAGTCAGGCAAACAGGGGTTACTATTTTTGGCCAGGCACCTGATTCAGTTGGTCAGCTCAGTTTCGACCCAGTTTGATGAATTGATGAGCAAACGGTGATTATTGAGGCAGTTGATAATTATTAAAAGTTTATTAATTTGACTTTATAATATAAAGTCACTTTAATGAAAAATTAAAGTAATTATTTAATGGCAAATTATAAAGTATTAATACTTTATAATAAAGAGGTAGATAATATTAAATGAGTATTTTATTACTCATCAAAAAGGGACGCCATTATTTAATTATTTTGCCTAAGTCAACAAAGGGCGATTTAATTAATATTTTAAATGCTCATCAATTGCTTTTTTTAGAAGGGGTCGACTTATTGAGAAGAGTTATATATTTCACAAAGACAAATCAAACTCATTCATTCATGATTATTCTAATTTGTCTATTTTTCTCTCTGAGAGCATTGGGGTTTGTGAAACAAGGGTTTTTGCAAATCATTTGGTTTTGGAGAACGTTCCCTCTTTAGAATTAGACATACTGAGGCTATGAAATACCAGTTGAAGATTGTTAGTAGAGTGGCTTCACACAGGAGTCATTACAGAGTTTATTGGTGAAGTTTTTATTCATAGATTGGATCGATTTAGCTCCAGCAGTGAATCTTTTCATTGACAGTGATTTACCCAATATCTAGCACAATATTCAAGATGGTACGAATTTCTTAAATGCTGGTTTGGACGTACTTTTTTAGAGCAGCAAGGGCCGCACTTCTCCTGCATGTTGAGACGCCTTGTCTTTTTGCCTTCTGCTTTCATCATTTGTGACGCCTAGGGTTTCTGGAGCATATGCATTGATTTCTGCGTCAGAAGATTGCTTATTTCATTCAGCTGTACCATTTCAGGCTCCTTTCCAGGGGACTGCAAACTTATTCAGGCTCCTGAATAAATAGCGTTCCTTTTTGTTGTATGTTTGAATCTCATAGTTGTCAATGTTCTGAAAGATCAATATATCGCCCATCTTCAGTTTCCAGCTTGTATTTTGTCATATTTAGTCTTCTGGCATTTTATTATATTTTTCCAAGCATTTGCTTGCAAAATTGCAATTTCTCTTTATTTGCAAAAAATCCTCAAAAAAGTCAAAAAACAACAAAACAAACAAAATATTGCATTCACCGTCAGAAGTTTGGGTTGAGAGACACCTGGTCTCTTACATAATGTTTCAGAGATGGCCTAAATAAATTTGTCAGCATCATTCTAACTAATAAATTTGGTACTAGAGATCCTTGTGTTTCCTTGAGTGGCACCATTGAAATATAGCTTGAGTCTCCCCACTTGGGGGTGGGAACTATTTGGTCTTCACCCTCACTTTTTGACGTGCGAATAAACTCGCGACCCCCATGAATGAGGGGAATCCCTAGATTATTCCATTTTTCATTAACATCATGATCTTTACACTTTGTGTGACAAAGAGATCTTTAGTTGGCACCCTTGATTTTGGACATGATTACCTTGTAGATTTCAACCTCAATCTTCTTTGTCACTTCCTCCACCACAAGTTCCTATTCATTAAAGATTTTTTTGTTTTGTT
>VDFB02187681.1:0-21917 GCA_007258455.2 Sequoia sempervirens | reverse complement strand
TCTAACTTAATGGGGGAAGTTAAAGATGTTTGTGAAGAGTTACATTCTAATTTTGGAGGCCACTCTCTTGGGGTGGGTCATGAAAATTCTTACAATGATATTTTAGAAGCTTGTTTGAGCCCATGATATTTTCATTTGGTGGTTTTATGGGCCTCCTTAAGTTTATATATTGAGGGCTTGAAGTGGAGGGAATATGCATTGTCTATTATAGGGTTATGCTACTAGTTTTTCTCTAATATTGAAGAGTGGTGATCTCCTATTTTTCTGGATAGGACACTAGACTCTAAGAATGTTTTGTAATCATTGATTAATGTTGAATAATGGGTTACAAAATAGTAGTGTGCCCCGCTTTTTGGCCTAAGTGGAACACTCAAAATTAGCATTTTCATTTTGTATTAATTATAGGGAACAAATGTTCAAAAATTTAAGGATAATATAAACTAATGATTTGTGACATTTTGTGTAGATTCAAGCTATAGTTTTTTTTTTTTTAAATTAAATGAATTATTTCTATCATTTTAAAAAAAAATCAATCAACTTTCTTTTAAATTTTATCTAGTGGCATTATTCCATAACACATAACTTTCACTACAAATTTTAAAAAAAAAAAGTTTAAGAAAATTATATCGTTAACTCTAATGTCTAGTACATGAATATTTTTATATGTTCTTATTAAATATTTTATTTATTATTAATTTTTGAATCAAAACTAACAAAAAAATTAGAACTATATTATTATGGAACACATTTCTCTTAGCACTTTTTTTGAAAAAATCATTGAAATAAGAACATGCAAAGCATTTTTTGATATTTCTCTAAAAATATTTGTTATTTTTCTTAGTGAACTGAATATAGGTCATTAGTTTTTGTAATGAGCCTACATTCATTATATAATTAATATATAATATTAAAGAAGACATAATATTAGAAATTTTATTAATCAAATATTACAAAGTGTTACATACTTATAAAATAGAATTTCATTTTTCTCCCAAAAAAATAAGCAAAATTGTGATTTTTTTGTCTAACATTTTGATAGGTGCAAAGGAGTCTTCATCATGGGTTTGATTTAAGCCTAAAGGTTTCTATCCAAAGGTTTTTAATTTAACCTTAATGCAGTTCAACTTTCACGAATCTTATCATACTAATGAAATTGCAGCCAATTCTAATTTAATTATACAAATCTCATTCCAACATTTGTAATCACATAGTAAAATTTAGTTTTCCTTCAATTTTTATTATTGTAAACCAAGCTTCACATGAATAAAATTGCTATGAAATAAATTTGGTTTATTTTTTTTCCCATGAGGCATCCTATGTTTGGCATCAGGAAAATTCACCGCCAGCAATTCACCCTCGGAAAATTCACGGCCAACAATTCACTACTGGAAAATTCACCGCCATGACAAATTCACCTCCATGAATTTTTCCCAGTGGTGAATTGTTGGTAGTGAATTTTTCCTGAGATGAATTTGTCATGACAGTGAATTTTCCCACAGTAAATTGTTGACGGTGAATTTTCCTAGAACCCCTACGTTTATACACCCAGCTCTATACTGCTTTCTCCTTCCAATTCTTCTCTACAATTTTAATTAATCTGATCAATTTTTTTCTCTGCTTGCATATCCTCTTTTACACCTTCTCTAGCATAGCCCTTGTTTCCTCTACTTTTTCTTTATTTCCCATCTCCATGTTGCTTATTGCATTCTTTCTTGTTTGCATCTCTCAACTCTTCATCATGATGTGCAACCCCTTTTGGTTTCTTCTACACATATTACTTGTATACATCTCAACCTCTTATTCATTTCATTGACATACATTTAGTTCCAACTACTTGTTTTTAAACATTCCTCAAGCTGCCTTTATCATCAACCCCCTTATCATGCTAATGTGCTGCAAAAAAATTTATGCACATGTGTGCGGCCCCCTCTATCAATCTACTATATAGTTGGCTTCAAGATTTCTAAATAAACTGTGTGCATATTTTTACATCAATATGCACACAATTTATCCAAAAAATCTTGAAGCCAACTATTATGGACTGTGGAAACAAAAAGCTATTAATCTACTATATATTTCACTATTTACCTAGCAATTATTTATCACTGTGTGGTATGTTCTTTCCTTTTCATGTCTTCATTTTTATTTGGTGCCTCTCCACCTTCTCCACAGGAATGACCTTTGATTTCTCCCATCATGCTTCACTTGTGCAACCTCGCATTCTAGAAAATAAGAATTTGTTCCCATTTATTCTTGATAGCAAAGCCAATGATGTTTGGAAATGAAACAATAAAAATGTCATACCCTAGTAGAATAAAGAATCAATATTTATTTCATAGCGCTAATCCATCCTTTGGAAATCAATTTAAAATCATCTCAGCGAACAATTGAACCTTCACAATGTATATCAAAAAATGACATTTTGTCAAATGAAATGACAATAATGTCACTTTGCTCTAACTCCATAGACCACATATCCAAAATTAAATTGCAATCCAAAATGAAAATTAAACCAAAACAATAAACTAAACTAAAATATTTTTGGGTAATGTGGATTGCACATTCACCTGAATGCCCCTGGATCAAACACACTAGGTAAAAAAATGTTCCATGAGTGTGCAACTCATGAACATTTTGGCAATGTTCGAACCAAAATTCCAAATTTCACCAAATTTGAAGTGTTGTCCCAAGTAGCCTCATCCACTACATGATTCTTCCAATTGACCAAATGTTCTCAATATTTCTTCCCTTGTCCTTTTGAATCAATGATTTGATCCATTTCCTCATACCTCTTCTCTAACAATTGGTGTATCCATTCAGGTGCATCCTGCAAGTTAGAGGTGGCATTGCTTTCCTCTTCATGATACGGAGCTCTATACTTTGCACCTTCATGGTTATATCCTTACACTTGGGTGAATCATGCCTTCTCTTAATTATATCATTTTTCTTTCATAGCCATACCTTTACCATATATATTTCTTATATACCAAGTGCATCATCCCTTCCCCTACACATTACCATCTTCCTAGGGACTTACTACCTTACCTACACCATTGTGTGTTTGTTCTCTTGGATACCATAGTGGGGGCATATACTACTCTAGTACTTTGTATACTTCATTTGGTTGTTGATGGCCGCATAACCATTTTATTATATATGCTAGGATAAGCCTTACTTGCTTGACCCTATCTCCAACTAAAATGTGCTTACCATGCTTTATTTTTCTACATGTTGCATGTACCTATCACATGATGTATTTACTACTAATATTACTTCACATGATTACATGCTTACATTTTTATCTATGGACTATATTTGCATCATGTACAATTTTTCCATATCCTTCAATTCCATGTACCCTTTGGATACAACCAATTGGAGGGGACATATATTGCCACTAATATTCTTATGTTGAGCTTTTAATTAGTGACACGTGCTACAAAGACTTGTTATCATGACCAAACAAAGCATCAATATATAGCATGCCTTGTGCTCCAAGCACTTTGTCATCCCATGGCTACATACCAAACACACCATTACCATATTTGAAACAAGCATAATTTTCCTCTTTACTCATTTCCAATTGCTTCTATTTCTTAGATGGTTAGCAAGTGCCTCTTTTGTAACTGCTTTTCACTTATGAGACAAAAGTTACTCATTGCATAAATTTCCTCTATTTTGAAGGTTTGTATGGAGGAAGCATACTAAAAGGCATATATTTCCTCTATTTTGCAAGTTCATATGAAGGAATCATACTGAAGGACATACTTACATGATAACACCTTGTAGGGTCCATTACTTTATATGGATTCCCTTTCATATTTTTTGATGTCTAAATATGTACTTTCTATTCATGTTTGTGAGTGTCACATACTTTAAGAAGCATGATCGTTTTCAAATTCACATGCACCTCAAAATGGGGGAAAATACAATGGAGAAATTTTCATATCCATGTCATTTCCCATTTAGTTTTGTGTCCATTTTGATGGAATATCTTCATACATGTAAATATCAACAAATGGTTCATTCTTGTGGTAATCCAAGTTCCTTCCCCTATCCCTTATCCATTTCTATACAAATGTATTCCCATGCATTTAGCCCCTAGCTTCATCCTTATATGTGTATTCTCCCATGCTTCCACTTACTCTAAGCATTTATTATACTTATATGTACACCTACTTCCACTTATTCATTATTCACATTGATTTGATTTTTTTCCCTCCCAAGGTCATTTCCACAATTGTGGACATGACCTTTCATTTTTTAAATTCAAAATTTAACTTTGGTCAGGTAGCCTTGTTCATTTTCCCACCTTAATTTGACTAAGTATATGTTTGGTGTAATTAGATGTTATGTGTTGGTATTTAAATACATTTAATGCATCCATTCTATCAATCAAAGGAGCTTCTATTCCTAAGAATTCTAGAGCATTAATGAGTAACCAATAGTGACATTTCAACATAGTGCACTTAAACGAGTAACAAATCTACATATGTTCATTATGGTGCCCTTGCATGACATCCTCAAACTTTTGTACATATTTCTAAGGGTTGACCTAAGAGAACTTGTGTCTTTGCAATGAAATAATGGTGCTTCCAATGTATTCCTAAATACCTCCAACCCTCATATTAGTGGAAGAAGTAGATAAGATAAATATATATTAGGTGAATAGAGGAGCAATGTATATAATTGTGTAGGGTCAAGTTTGAAGCCAACGAATGAATCTTTTTACAAACTTGACACAAACTATTGGAATTGAACCTAGACAAAATTCAAGATGAACATAAAGTTTGAAAGATTCATCTAACAGAAAGGTTGCACTTCTAAGACAAAAACACATAATATTCTAGAATATTCTTCAAAGATAATCATTTTAATCATAGAGTTAATAACCACTCACTTTTATGTTTTATTAACTATAACAATTATTGAATTTATTAATCCCAACTTATCATTTTTTAATCTCAACTTATTTATACTTAATTAACCTAATTTAATTTTGAAGAAAAATTACTTAAAACATTTAAAAAATAAACTATTAAAATATTAAATTATCTTTGTATTCAAGTTAATTCTTGTGTATTATAAATTGTGAGGGTTTATGTGAGATTACATCATCCCCCTCTTCAACTAACCTTTAACCCTCTTTTGTTACTTTGGTTGATTTGATTTTCAAATACCACCAACCCATACTTTTTCTTCACAAGTAATGAAATGGGCGCGTTTCAATTGAACTTGTTATTTTTTTATTTTCTTAACTTCTTTTATATGATTTCCCTAGTCTTGACCTTATTTTATTCAATAGAAGCATAATTTTATTCAATGAGATCTTATGCTTGCATGCCTATTTGGAATGCATATCCTATAACTATATGTCCAAGACTTGTTTCGGCCCTTGATTTGTGACTATTTTATGTCAAGAAGATTCCTTAGTTGTAAACTTATCTCCTTAACTATTAAGGGTTACCATTGTGTAATGACTTAATAGCTCCTATGCTTGTTATGTTTATTGTGAAATGTTGTCTTAATAATAATGAGTAATATTTGATGTTTGATGTTTTAGGATAAATATGGTTTTTATTTTTTATCTAGTTTATTGATCATGGTAGATTATAATTGAATCTCTTGAAATGTCATTTAAAGTGAGTTTATGTTGTTGTTACATAATGGTCATATAATCATAAGGGTTCACAAGTAATTATTGTAGGGCATGGAATTATTCTTCTAGATAAGGTGTAAGTAGCTACAAATACAAAGCATATAAACATTGTTTGGGTGTCTTTGTTTGACATAATTCTCACAAATGGCTCCATCCAAAATTGAGGAGAAATTATCTACTACAATCTAAAAAAAGATTTGAACAAAGTGAGTATTAATGGTAACCTCTATGTGTGCTATTTTTTTTGTCATTGTGCAATGCTTGTCATTTAATATAATTTTTCCCTCGATGGGAACTTCTAATGGACAAAATATGTGTAGAATATGATCAAAAGATTTATGAGCATAAATATTGAGCCCATTCTACTAGAATTTGTTTATAATCATTTTTAACATTTAGTTTGCAGTACATAGTATTTTACTTGGGAATATACTTGTAAGAAAAAAATCCACCAAAGTAATGTTCTTCACTATTGCATAAAAACTCAACTATTGACAATATAATTAAAAATATCTTAATTAACCCTTAAGTACATGTGGAAATCAATAGACACATCAAAAGTAATTTACAAATGCTTTAAAACCATGGGTGAAAATAAAAAACCTAATAAAACACCCTAAAAAATTCTCCAACACATCTTTCTAAATCACTAACCATAAAAAAATTGTGTTTTTCCAATCACTAGTCTCATTAAATAGGAGACGATATACATCAACATATAAAGTTGCTAGTTCACTAAAAATGTCCAAGATTCCCAACTATATAAAAGAAGGTATTAAGAGAACTAGTAGTTGGTTTTCATGGGAACCTTACATTCTAATAAGAAAAGAGGGAACTCTAACCAAACCCCACCTACCATATAAAATCCCAAGAGAGAGAAAATAATGGAGAACCATCAAAATGTTAATGAATTGAATGATGTACTCTAAGAAAAATCGTTGCGGGTTTATCCTAAGCTACCACTAGTATTATCTCAACATGAATTTCATGAACTCCCAACAATGCAAGCCAAGGTTTAAAAATTATTAGCCTTCCAATTTTAGAAGTAGAACTGAGGACCTAGGGTCCTCAAAGGGATTAAAAAAGTTGTAATTACAACCCTCCAAACTCAATATGACATATGAACATATACCAAATGTAAATGGATCCTTATGGTATTAGGATAAAGGATGTTGAATAAGTCATTTCTAAAATGAAAAGAAGTTGCGGAAAGAGCTAGAAGGTTCCCTAAACCAAATTGAGGACACTAAACAAATATAGGAAGAGGAACTTGAATGCCTTGGTAAAAGTGGAATTCTAGAAGCCCAAGAAAGACTGAACAAAAAAAAAACTAAAGTGAACAAACTACTATAACTCTAGCGGGCACCTCTATAGTTTTTACCAAGGCTAAACCAAATCCAATTTATTATTTGCACATAATTTTTTATTGAGATTTTGTATAACATTTAAGAGTTCTAGACCCAAAGGGCCTCAAATTATGCCCATTATTAGTGGGAGATCCTAAAGTAAAGGCGAAATATCTTAGGAAAAGTGGAACAATTACCATGCAGAGGAGCATCAAGGGACAATAGCCGGTTATTGTTACTACAAAAGATGTATTGGATGAATCTCAAAAGGGGAAAACACAAAAGATGGAACTTGGATCAATATTGAGATCTGTGGGCAAGAATACCAAATAAATTTTTAATGAACAAAGGGAGATTACAATGTCAAAAGAAAAAACTGCATGTGTCTTGGAAATAATTAGTAGAGGCACAAAAGCAGGTCTCCTATTGTCAAAGCAGAAAATCGGGGTACCAAGAATGCAATCAACACTTGGGATTCCATATGGCATGTTAGAAGAAATTTCCAAGGTGAAGAGTCAGCTTCAGTTATGCCTTCAAAATGCTCTCCAATTATAGGACAATGACATGGCCAAAGTTCTGCAATATTTCATGCATCCAAAAAGCTTAGATTTACATTCAGCTTTATCACATTTATGTAATCTTAATATTAAATGATAGGTAATTAAAATTAATTATGACGATTGAGGAGATTTGTTACTAAGATCCATGAGAAACAAACTAGATCATCCTTTGGTTATTGGACTGTCTGTACAATAATAAAATTAATATAACAGTATACGAGTAAATGCTTGCATGTCAACATGCCAGCTATTTACATCAATAGCCAGCACATTGACTATGACATACAAGTTCTTTAATTTATATGTTGTTTGGGAGCAATCAAAGATGTCCTAAGCACCTACAAGAGCATACTATTTCTATCCAGCCCGGAGAATGCACCTTTGACTGTTTAAGCACCTACAAGAGCATACTATTGTCTATCCAGCCCTGAGAATGCACCTTTGACTGTTTACCTGAGCACCTGCAAGAGCATGATCAAACAGGTTTTGGGATTCGCTATCCTAATCCTATTTAAGATGAATAGTGGGAGTTTATTTGCTACTTTTATGGTCAAATCCCCCACGTGGATTTGTTGCCCTAATTCCTTATTTGCTGCAAGTTCCTAGGAACTATTGGTAGCAGGGTAATTTCTGTTAACAGTGAAATTTCAGTGCTTGTGCGGGTCATCATAGTAACAACATTAACATTGAGATGTTCATCATGAATAACCATTCATGTTGTGGTTGTCATTTATCAACCAGACCCCTTTCTGATCAAATTGAGGATTTTGCCATGAATGGATTCATTTGATCTAATTCCACGTCTAGTTTTATGTATCAAATTTATTTTACAAACTTGAAAGTTCAATTGGGCTTGAACTATATCTAGTCTATATTGCTTTATTATAACTACTTGCCCAATATTGAGTGACCGGCTATGATGTGCCTGGCAATAATGAATAAATATAGAAACCGAAAAGATAGAAGAATTTTCCACCTCAACTTTGAAATACAAGTTGTAAGTCCAAAATTTGAAGTATCTAGAAAATTAAGAAGATTGGAGGAAACAACGAAAGAGAAAGGACTTCGTAGAAAATTTGAATTTCATTTTGAACTAGAAGGTGTGAAAGATGACATGCGACATATTATAAGAGAAAATGAAGAAGGTCGAGCAAATCTTTGGTGGAAGAAAAAATCCAAAGAGAGGGAACACGTGCAAGTCTCCTCATGTAATCGACCCCTTTGAAGCTTCCAAATTTCCATGTCCATAGACAAGTGCCCAGCCAACACCAAGGATATATATAACTCACCCAACACCAATGATATCTATAACTCACCCAACAATGCCCAAGAAAAATCCATTTAACTTCTTGTAATTGCAGGCAAGTTGAACCACATTTCCTATATACATTCTTGATGTCTAACATGCAAAGCCCAAATCCTGAATCGGTATGTCACTCCTCCTGAAGAGCACCCTCACCGTCCCTCTCCTCCCCAATCCAAATGTAGGGCTTGGAGGATCTAGATCTGCAAATTCATTCAGGTTCAGTCCTGAATCTTGTGACAGATTAATCTTGATCATAGAAGTGGAAGAATATCTTGAACAGGACATATCAAACAATTAGCACTATGCCAAGTCCTTTAAGTATATGATGTTCCTCTCACAAGCAAGGGCAATAAGCACCATATCAAACAATAAGCTAACAACTGCAATGACAATTCCAGTTCTTGCACAATCACTAACCACTCTTCTAAATAGTGATAATGCTTGCATTGCAGGAAAAGAAAAAATTCAAGAGCTATTCACAAGAAAAGCCCAAAAGGTCAGATATTTTTTACATGTGTCTTTCTTGTGCTTGCTTTAAAGGACTTATAATTAACGTTTTTAGAATTGACTACTATTCAAAATGTTCGTGATATTATTCAGCCATAAGATAATATTTTCTAATTCTAAGTAGTAAAACCTTCAGATTGTACTTAAAGCTCAAGTCAGTATAATATGCTAGTAACTCAATTCATTCAATTCTTTTTACAGGGATCAAGTATTTCCTGACCCATTGAAAGAGGTCTTATACAGTTCAACATGTATACAGAGGTGCATCTCTGTGCATTTAAATTGAAAGTTACTTCTGCAAACTTTCTAGACTTCCAGAAATCTTCTAATATGTGCTTTCTTTACAGTGTCATGATTATTTATAAAATTGCACTCTGAAAATATGATTAAACCTTGTACCAGACAAGACAACAAGATCATCAACAAATATCATGTCAATATTGTAACTAAGGTCTGCACATTATCTAATCGTCAAGAAGATTCAAACCGGTGGCATTGCTGGTAAATCTAACAATTATAATGTATGTGGCATTGGAATTACAGAAAATGGAAAATGTCAAAATTTTGTCCATGGATTGATCTGTCAAGAATAAAAAGTGAGACAAAATGAAAGAGGATACCATGGGTATTGATAAAGAAGACTGACAGTTTCTAATAGTTGCTCCTTGGCAGCAAATGAATCATGGAGGGTTGCAAAGCTGGAAATATGTATTGTTGCTGTAAGACCAATCTTACGATTTCTGTTTCTATTGTGTTTAAGCTGATAGGAGGGATTTCAACCACCTCTTCCACGGGGCATCTTCTTGTTGCTCAAACCATGAAAGAAAAGCACTATCAAGCAAACAAAAGAAATTGACATAAAGAAGTTGATATCGAACAGGTACAAAACGAAAGTTTACTGTCTGGACTAAAGTCCATGTGGATCCTTCCATCATAAAAGCTGGGAGAAAATCCCTTTTAACATCCTCCTTAACCTGATCAAGCTTCTTTCCAGAAGCAAGACCCATATATGTAAAAAATGCAAGCAAATGCACAGGTCCAAAAATAAGGGTGTCAGCAGCCAACTTAGCAGTAACAAACTGCAAAGAACTGGGACGCAATCGTAAACGATGCTTTGTTACATGCTCCAAGCCTTCATACCTACAACCAGAATGAAGCTGTGTCTCAATAGCACAACATAAATGTAAAATACTCTGAGTCATTGCAGCATTAAGAACATCATTTCATTTATAGCCGACCTAGAGAAGTCAAATAAGTAAGACATAACAAAGATATGATCAGTCTATACAGGAAAGGACAAAGAACCATGCATCATATCATCAATCATCTAAAAGCCTTGCTAAAAATGCACATCTTCCTTGGCATATAAAGAGTGAAATGTATGTCAATCTTATTTCATGTTAAAGTTCCATCCTCAAGTTTCCTTCCCCAGCTAATTTCCAATAAATATTTCCCAGCTTGCCTCATCAAGGACAATAGACATACTATCCTTATAAATAGTAGCAATCCTTTTACCAAATATTGAACATAATTTTCATGATCCAATCATGAACAGATAATATTGATCTTCATATTCTAAATTTAAATTCTAGTAAGGAAATTCACTGACTGACAATGACAAGAGTAAGAAAGCAAGGACACTCACCAGAAGTGGCCAACTGGTCCTACAAAACCAAAACCAAACATGCTTGTAGTAGCAACTCGTTTCCAGTCTATTTTGAATTTTTTCATTTGTTTGTCCTGTGTATCAGGAGAAAAAAATAATCATCCACCTTGAAACATTATGTGGAGGAGCAAACGCTAGTGAGTTAAACAAATTGCAAGTTAAAAGAAATGTGGTAAAATGTAGGAATCCATTTGTAAATAGTTCAGAATTTCAGAAAATTGTTTTACAAAAATGTCAGCAAGGACGATGCCTACATAAATTATATTTTAAGGAGCTCCACATTGCTGTTACAAATGGCCCGAGGATAAGGAAACTTTGACACACTTGTATTTTAACAAGATTTCCAACAATTTTACATTAAACTACAAAACAAATAGATAAAAAGATACTCTCAAGATGGCATGTTAGTTGCTTGACTAGAAAATTCAGGAAATAACATTATTCTTCCTTTAGCAAGGTCAATTATTAATAAGATCAACCTGTAGTCATGAAGTTAGGCCATCATATCCAAATAACAGAGGCCAATGACATATATGAAACCTGTGTTAAAAAGGTCAAAGATCTGGAAAAGCATGAGGCTTGGGCCAGCCCCCCTTGGATGAAAAAGGTTCACTCCCTCTTCTAACCAATTATACTAGTTTAAAAATTGGCCGAAGTTGTAACAGAGTGAATACAGTTGAAGGGTCATTAAGAACCCTCAGGTAGGGAAACCTTTGGTTGGGCATGTTGAGATAAAAAACTGGGCTTTAACTGTTTGCAGGCAAAAAAAATACTTTTTAGCATTGGACACCTGGATGCAACTGTTGCAGTAGCACACACTAGGAGTGGTGATTTATGGTGTGAATTCGTTGAGCTCCTCCAGTAACCAAGGTTCAAACTCAGTTGATTTTAAAAAACAGTACAAACATTTGAGCCCTTGTCAGCAGCTGAAATCCAAAATTTTAGGCCCATCTAAACAAAATAAACGTTTTTTACAAGAAAAGTTGAGGCAAAAGATATGTTTTGGCAACAATTTTATTAACATAGTTGAATACGGTATTAGATCTTCTCTTAAACATCAAAGAGAAAAAACATAACGAAGTCTCCTTTGACAATAAAATACATATAAGATCACTCAACTAGTGCAGATGGTTTATTAGCCTATCTTAGATTTGTCACATTAATATGATAGGCACCTTAACATCTCACTATTTTTTGGATAATTATATTTAAGATATCTAAGTTAGCTATATTAACCCATATCCATTTTTCGGTACTCTTTTTTAAACAATTACTTCTCTAAGCCCTTAAGATTTTTTGATTAATGTATTTACATCAACTAAATGTATGGAAGTTATGTAACCCTACACATCTCAAATAACATCTACCAAATTGCTGGAGCTTAAATAGATTAACTTCCTTCTAGTATAATATATTACCTGACTAAATCCATTGTACATATAAGTGTAATATATTACATCACGTCTCTAGTAAGAGAGAACAATCTTTGTAATGATAAATATAAAAGATTTGAATTAAAGTGTTTTTGATAAAAACTATGATTTTTTTATCAATGTCTCAGATCAGACTTATGATCAACATTCTGGAATTACAGATCATGGAGTGTGATCCAAAACATACATTAAAAAACTTACAGTTTTTATCAAAAGCACTCTAATTCATTTACATGGACTGTGGAAATATCATATCTACATAAGAGATTTCTCAAAGTAGAAGTGCACTCCTTGCATGGGAAAAATAAAAATTCAAAAATCAAATCTACCTATAAATTAAGTCTTTAACCACATCCTACATAAATATACAGTAAACTACCCCGTAATCCCTACAAATTTGGCACTTTCTTATAGTTATAGGGATTTCCTTGCATCAGAAGGTCCAAATATAAAACAAATCTATCTTGTTTGAAGTACATTCACCTTAAGAGTTACCAACATTTACAGTACCTGGCTTCCTTTACCTTGAAATAAACCTTTAATTAGCTGATAGGTTATTTGGTGTGAGAACAAATTCAAAATCAGCCTGTTAACTTGTCTCAAGCCACCAAACAAAATATCAGTGCCGGAAAAATAAAGGCAGGTAAATAATCCTGTGCATGCCATAGTATCTATTTTTTGCACTCACTGGATTCTTAACACAACAAAGGCATGTTGTGGCATTCATGTTCTCATCAAATGCTAGGTGGGCGAGATTTGATTTTCTTGGCCAATGGATCAACAGATATAACTATCTACTAGGCACTGCAGCTACACACATGCCCACATCAAATGACATGCATGAAGTTTCCCCTTCGCAAAGACAAGCTCGCCAAGTTTCCATCTGGAGATGGAAAGTCAGTGATGGAAGAGCATGTGGCCCCGTTAATAGCAGACTATGGAAAAGAAGCCCAGCAATCCCTTCTCATGACCTGCCCGTTTTGGGTGAAAGTCTAGCCTGGATAGCATCACTAAACTCAAAACCCCAACTCCATTAAGTACCTCATATCATTTAGATTTGAGATTTACTTATCTGCCTTATTTAGCTTAAACTTTGAATCATTTTCATCCAGATCTAATATGATTTGCGTTGCAGGATGTTTGTGGGTACTCCTGATTTAGAGGGGCAATATACAACCTGAGGTTTTAGATGCTTATCACCTTTGATTGTAAAAAGTCTTAAATTTCTTCTTTTTGGTGAATAACCCATGTCCGTGTTCCATTCTGTTGAGCTCATATTCTCAAGTAAAATGGTTCACTGTATTTAGATGGGAGAGAAATCTTGAAACCCACCCACAATCAATGAATTGCTACCCATCCAAGGATCCCCAAATTCCAAGTGTATTTGTACAATCTAGGCCCAATTAAGGCCTTTTATTTTTTTCTTGTCTTAACATCTCCAGTTGGAGGTATAAATAGAAGGATCTGATTTCACTGATTATCTTATAACCACTGATGAGAATTGCTGACCATCCCTTCCTTCCTTCTTCAGATCAGCTGATTTTAATGTTTGTTATCTATGGCCTTCACATATTTTTGCTTGTGATTTTAGGGGTATGGAGTAAAATAAATTCTCCACGGTGGGTTGCTACATTGCTTTTGGCAAAGAAATCAAACCCCCTCTGTCAAAGTCTGCTTTGTTTAGTAATTTTTATTTTGTTTTCGCATGCAAATTCTCCACTTCTTGCAAACCTAGAGAAGAGACTATACCAATGTGTTTTTCTTGGAAATATAGAGCTGTATTTGTGCCATAAGTTCTACTCATTTTTCTTAATTTATATGCCATTATTGTTTTCAGAAGAGCAATACATGTCTTTAGGACTTTTTACTTTAAAGTCTGAAACACTAGAAAATTCCTTTTCCTCTGATCTTAGATGACTGAAGTCTGAAACAACACTATTCTCAATTTTACTATGTTTTTCTAATTCCTGAATCAATGGTGTCCTCAATTTCAGCTCCTTTGGCTGACTAGAGACAGCTAAAACATTTGTTGTGTTAGTTTTTCACTCCTTCATATGCCTTGTGTAACTTTGAATTGTATGAGATGCTGTTTTCTATTCACGTGAGTTGTGTCAATTTGGGTGGTCATGAGTGGTTCTCTGCTCAGAAGTCAATAAGGTCTTTTCCAGATCTTGATTTTCCATGGTTACATTAATCAATCATTAAGTATTGAAATGATGTTTTCTTAAAAGTTTTGTTTTGGGTACAAGAATGGTCCGTTTTGTTATGTGGGGTGGTCCTTAGCTATTGTATCATAGTTTCTGAAATAGGAATCCAAAGGAGAGGCAAGCACACAACTTCCAACCCCAACCCCAGACTTGGAGGAGATGGATGTGGGTGTGGGTGTGGGTGTGGGTAAAGAAGATGACTTTTAAGCTATGTAGCCGGTTCACGAAGCCTGGCTCACTCGGGTCATTCCGGGTCCGTCTGTGACTGGTTCGGGTTCCGTCCGCCTTCCTCAGGTGGGTTGGTTCAATTCTCCAGTGGTCCTTGTATTTGAGGCTTGGTTCGAAGGTGAAGAACCCGGGCGAACCCAAAGCGAACCCAAGGAGAACCCACGCGTCTGGGCGACCAAAAAGCGTTTTTTTTGGTATTTTTTTAATATTTCCTTCAATTTGACTTTGACCCACGCCCATGGGAACCCTAAAAGTGACCTCTAAAACAAATTAAACACCTAAACTACCTCATTTTCATTCATTTGTTTTGCAAACAAGCATTTTCATTCCAAGAGGCTGAGTTCTTATTTTAACTTGTTGGATTGACAAAAGAAGTTGAATATTGATTGTTGAAGCTTCTACAAACGATTGCATTGCCATTCCTACAGATTTGCAAGTGTTCATTGGCTGCCACAAAGATTGTTGAAGAATATTTTTGCAAAGAGGTAAGTTTTTCTCATTTTTTTTGAGTTTTTTCATTCTTTTTTTTGTTTTACAAATAGAAACTTTGTTTTTCTTCTTTTTTTTTCTATTCTTCTATGAATAATGAATGTATGCATTGTGCAAGATTCAAAAGAGTTAGGTTTTAAAAAATTATTATATTTTGTTTTCATTCAAATTTTGAATGTGTTGTTTGCAAAACAAATTGCCATACGAATCACAATGTCAATGGATTCTACCTCCGGCTCCATAGCTAAACCAAACCCAAAGTTCAAAACAAGTGCAAATTCTCCTCTATGGCAGTATGTTGAATGATAAGACAGATTCCAGGTGGTGGTGGTTATGTTTGGAAATGCAATGGGTGTGAAGTTACATATTCTAGTTCATACCATAGGGTGAAAGCACATTTGTGTGGCATAAATGGAAAAGGCATCTCACCTTGCCCTGGAAAGAAAGATGCCCTTATTCCACCTGAGACAGTTGCAAAATACATTATGGAGCAAGAAGTAGCAGATCAACGGGAAGCCCAAAAAGGAAATCACCCTTTGTTAAAAAAAAAATCAAAGGGAATGCAGCCCCCATCTAATCCCAATCCCAATGTTGTGGTAGAAGACCACCCATTTATGGCCATTCCAAATCTTCAAGCTCAAAGTGCACAACCTTTTGCAAACAAGAGAGCAAAGGGACCTTTGGAAGTTGCATTTCAAAATGAGAGTAGAGCCCTTGTCGACCAATGTGTAGCAAGATGCATATATGCCAATGGATTATCTTTTAATGTTGTTTGTTCTCCATATTGCAAAGAGATGTTGAGAGCGGTTAATGAAGCTCCAAAAGGGTACAAGGGCCCGGGTTATGAGAAGGTGTGTAGCACTTTATTGGAAAAGGAGGTTGAGTTGGTTGAAGATGCATTGAAGCCTATAAGAGATTCATGGGTTGAGACAGGTGTGTCCATTGTTTCAGATGGTTGGAAGGACTCAAAAAATCGGCCTTTGATCAATGTTATAGCGGTGTCCCCTAAAGGGGCAATGTTTTTGAAAGCCATGGATTGTGAGGGGCAAGTAAAAGATGGACAATTTATTGCTAATATTCTTATTGCAGCCATTGAACAAGTGGGAGCCCGCAACGTTGTTCAAGTTGTAACAGACAACGCGAAGAATTGTAGAGCTGCAGGGTTGTTGTTTGAGGAAAGATATTCACATATCTTTTGGACACCTTGTGCGGTCCATTCACTCAATCTTATGCTGCAAAAGATTGGGAATAAAATTGAATGGATCAAACAATTGTATACTGAGGCTGAGGACATTCAGATGTTCGTCACCAACCACCACTTGTCTCAAGGGATCTTTAGAACATTTTCAAAATTGGAGCTATTCAAGGTAAGAGAAGTAATATTTACATTTGTCATTTTCTGATTTTCATAATTTGATTGTGCAATCTAAAATTTAAATTCTTCTTTAAAGTTTATTTTTAAATTTTAATTATTTTTTTTAATTTGCAATAGGTTGCAGAAACCCGCTTTGCCTCTAATACAATCGTCTTGACACGACTTGTGAAAGTTAGGCAAGCACTTTCTAGCATGGTGATTAGCACCAATTGGTCTATATGGAGGCAAAGCAGCACTGAAAGAGCAACAAGAATTAAGAGCATGATATTAGATGACTCATGGTGGGATCGTGTGGAGTATCTCCTTAGCTTCACCGAGCCCATTTTGAGTATGATTCGCTATACTAACATGGACAAGCCATGCATTGGACAAATATATGATGGTATAGACTCAATGCTTGAGAAGATCAAGTACACCATAAATGCAAGAGAGCAAGACCCTGAAGAGACTTTCTTCAAACAAGTGCAAACAATTGTTGAAGAAAGATGGAACAAAATGACAACTCCATTACACCTTCTTGCCTTTGCATTGACTCCAAAATACTACAGCTCTTAGATTCTTTCACAACCAGGAAGGCTTACTCCATATAGAGATTTAGAAGTGGCTGAAGGGTACAAGGCAGCATTTGTGAGACTCTTCCCTGATCGAGATTTGCGAAGTGTAGTCACGGATGAGTTCACTGATTTTGTGCACTCAAATCATCTAGATGTTGATGCCTCCCATGATAGGTTCTTAAAGGATGCTCATTCTTGGTGGTACTTCCATGGACAATACTTCCAAAATTTGCGGCCCCTTGCAATCAAAATTTTATCACAAGTAAGTTTAATAAATTTTCATATTTTAGTTTTAAAAGTTTCATAATTCCATTTATAAATTTTTAATTGTTTACTTTGTCTTCATAGGTTGCTAGTTCATCCACATCTGAGAGGAATTGGAGCACATATTCTTTCATCCACTCAGTAAAGCGCAATAAATTGCTGTCAAAAAAAGCGGAGAACTTAGTATATGTGCATTCCAACTTGCATCTACTTTCACACAAACAACCTAACTACAAGGAAGGGGAGACGAAGTTGTGGGATATAGTGCCAGAGGATACTGACTTGGATGCTTGCAATTCCCAACATATTGCATATGAGGAGTCGGATATCCAACAGAAGCATGGGCACGATAGTAGTGCTAGTGATGGTGCCATTGGCACTACTTGTGATTCATCTAGTCTTCCTACTTCATCTAATGTCAATGTTGACATTGATATGGATGATTTAGAGAATCCATTTGATGATTAAAACTTTAAAAGTGTTGTAATATTGAACTTGAAGTTTGAACAATGAATATTTATCATGCATGGTTTAAATGACATTCGAGTTTATGGTGGTTTTGTTGTTTATATGATGTTATGTGATATTCTAATCCTAATTCATGCTTCTAGGCTGCATATATATATATATTTACATGTTTTTGTAATTTGTACTAACGAACCCAAGACGAACCGAACCCACCCCCCAAAAAATTTTGCCGAACCGGCGATCCGAACCCGCGAACCCGAACCCAAACCGGCTACTTAGCTTTTAAGCTACATCTTGCTTTCTTGTTTTTTATATAACATATTTAGCTGATAGGCTTTTAGTGTGAGTATCAATGTTCAAAATCAGCCGGATACTCTGTCTCACACCTGACACCTTTTTGCATTCACCAAATTTTTGAAAATCACCTAAATTGTTAAAATTTGTCTGATAATACTTTGGCTCAAATTGCTGTAGGTGTAAGGCACAGATTTATCTTAAAGGTATTGGAGTGAGAGAGCTTTGAATGCACATTCCCCGTTCCATACAAAAAATTTGACAGGTATTTGAACCACCCAAAACATTTGACCTGTCCAAACAAAGTAATACCTCATTTGGTTTCATGTTATTAGTTCCGATTTTATTTGATCCAGTGGGTTACAAAAGAATAAAGATTGTAAAAATCTTTAGTCTAAATTTTACTGACAGCAATATTCTTGATTTAAATACCTACTGCCAGCTCCTCAATATCTATAGTAGAATAAAAACTACTATAAAATCAATTTTGTTCTGTTCAAAATACTTTTAATTGCATGGAGAAGAGGCAAAGAAAGAAGATATGCATGCCGGAGGATTACACTGTCAGTTGAGAAATTAGCAGTAAGAGCAGTAAGTTGTCTCTATTTGTTTTATGTACTTCATTGTTTTGCCTTAAAGATCGATTTCCCAATTTTCAGGTTTCCATATAGAAAAAAATATGTTAATTCTTTATGCATTTGTTTGAAGGTAAAGAAAGTTCAAGGCCTCCTCATCCTTCTCATCGAAGGAATGTTTTTCTATTTTGTTAAATAGTTCACTTCTCTCCTTCAAATCCTAGGAATGAAAATTCTTCCAAAGAACATGGACATTGTATGATTGGTGTTTACTACCTTATTCAATGTGCCTTGAATGTAATCGAGTAAACAGAACAGATAAAACTATCAACTATAAAAGATTCACACCAGCAATTTGCATGAAGATATCTCAATATATTTATTCATATGCACTTATATAAGTTTCATTCAGGGAATGACTATATATGTGGTCCCCTTTCTCGTGTACAGAGAAGTATATTAAGTGGCTGATGGTTGCTGAGAACTTCCAACTGTCGGCAACTACCAAGGGCAAACACTTACAACTGAGAAACTAATTATGCCGACTAACAGAAGACTAATAGAATTATTTTGTTAACTACAATGGGAAGCAAAACAGTTGACATAATTGACTGTGATAAGCATTGCATTTATTTTTGCAAGGAATTACATATAAGCAAATATGGGTTTGGATTCTCAATTTATATTTTAAATAGCACTCTCTGTTGTCCTACTTATTTAAGTGCGACCATCCACTGATTCAGACCAGCTTGCCTGGTGGCCATGGCTCCTTGTTTGTGCTGCTTACATCCTGGTACGGCGGACTCTATTTTAAAGTACTAGATAGACCAAAATTGACAGAAATTTTTTGTATGGTTATCTTTGTTTTTTGGCAGCTTTCAATGACATTGTTTATTAATAATTATTGTCAATTTGAACAGATTCTCTTATTGAAAGGATTTGTACTTTTAATTGAAGGAATTGAATTTTGTTGATCAATACAATTTTTTCCCAGATTTTTGACCTTTAGCTGTTGAAATCATTTAACTTTATTGGAAAAATTATTATTCTCAATACAACAAAGCACTTCAATTAACATGCATCCATATTTCCTATCGACGAACACACTGCACTTCTTAACAGTGAAGGGCTAGTTAAAAGTATTTTAACTTTCTAGCACGTCAGCCTCTTTAGTAAAGAATACCTTGAATCATATGGAGCAGAATTAATTTTTTGTCATTGTAAAAGGCTTCCACAATCTTTAAAGTGGCCAGTGCTTTGTTTCACAGCAGGAGATAGTGGCAACCGGTCGACTATGAAACAATCAATTTTAGATGCCAGAAATGCTATTCCACTGAACATCTCACCTCTCATTGCCGCATAAAGAGGGTTAACAAGAAAAGAAATCAATCCTCATGTGAGAGACACACTTGGTGGGTGGATGCCAAACCTAATCATTATGTCATACACACACATAGATATACATACACACATATATAAAAGTATTTTGATATATCCTTAATTCATGTATCCTATATTTAGAAAATGAGAAATATCCATCCCCATCCCCATTCTCAGTAACTGTGCTAGTAAAAAAGTAAATAAAAAAGTGCAAATACATAAATGATACACAAAATGAAACATCAAACCATTATTTTATAAATGAACAGTTAATTCTGACTTTTCCATGGTCTAAAATAATTATCATAAAATATTAATGTAATAATAAGAGTCCAAAATACTATACAGTCAAAAAGATTTGGCTTGGTTGAATGACCCCTTTGCATATAAATTTACAGAATCGATGAGAAGCATCCATATGGGCTCCTGTTTATGTTTTCACTTCTGCTAAACATCCACCCAAACTAGTCCCACTCCCATTCCATGCTTCCCCCATTTTAACCATTGGCGTTTGATTTGTCTCATCATTAGTAACCATCTGTTCTAAATAAAAATGAGAGAAAATTCACTAAAGTAAAATTTAAATTTGTTAAAAACAAGAGCAAACAGAAAAGAAAATCTTATAATGTATTACATATTCTAAAAGTTTTGTCAATCGGGACAGAGCTTAGTAGGTGAAAACCTCAAAACGGTGCATTACATTCACCATTCCTCCCATCCTTCTAAAAAATGCTTTAAAAGTGTATCTGTGTTAAGTGGGCCCCTTACCTTGTAATTATTACCAACATTAAATGAGAAAAAGATATTATTATCACTAAAAATAAAGTAATGAATATTCACAAAGAGTCATCTTGAATATGACTAAAAGCACATAGATATATAAGCCCCCCTCAAAAAATCAAATTATAAAAAAGGAAAGTATTTTCTTGCCTTACCTCTCTGAATCTGCCCAAGAATCTCCTCACAAATGGCTGCTATAGTTTTCCAGCTCCAAGAGGGAGACGGTGAAATGAAGTAAGAATGAGAAGTCTAAGGTTTGGGAGAAGTAAAAGGGTGTGGGCACTTGTTTTCTAATGCATATTCTTTAGTTTTACTGTGTTTTTTCTTTCTTTCATTTGTGATGTCATTGGGAAACACCCAAGTGCCCCTGGGACAGTCAGGGAACAGCTAGGTATCTCCTGACCTGGCAGGAGGATGGTTGGGCATCCTGTCCTTTCTGGAATAGCTTATAGTGCATCTCAACATCCATAAATCATCTTGGACAACTCCCAGCATCCCCTTTGTCTAAATTTTTTGTGGACAGCCCCTACATGAAGCTTGGGGACATCTTGGACTTGGTGTGAGTATGTCGAGGATAGCCCAAGAACACTTCATCCCTACATGTCCAAAATGGCAAGGGTCATCAACATGGTTGTACCAAGCCAGGGATGCCTTCCCATGGTATGATTTGGGTACACATATATAAAAATATTACAATATCATATTTCAAAATAAAGAAAATTAACCATAATAAACAAAATAGAAATTACTCAGTTTAGGTTTAATTATTTCTCTGTGTTTATATCATGTTTTTATATTGTATTTAATTTTATCTCTGTTTTTATTA
>VDFB02187680.1:0-27270 GCA_007258455.2 Sequoia sempervirens | reverse complement strand
ACAACCTCAAAAAATAAAAAATCCTAAACATTCATATAAAAATTCAAAAAAGGCCAAAAATAGCCTCAAAACATTTCAAAATACCAAAAACATTGAAATACTCTAGAAAAATCCAAAACCCATCCATCCCATCTCGCTTTCAACCGCAATAAACTTTCACCCATCATAAATGATCGTCACCTTCACCCTTTGGTGAAAAAAATAGAAAACAAGTATAGCAGGTCATACAGTATGAACCTAAAAGTCAAAATCGACAGTCTAAATCATAGGTAAATGTGTCAGTGAAGTTTATAGCAATGGCTCATCTTATCATCATTTCCCTAACATCAAACAACCCTCTGATCAACATGTCCTAGGATGTATCCTTCTTGCAATGGACATCAACATCAGATATCACCTCAGCTAAACTTAAACTAGGGAAGAGCTATAGATAACACTGACTGTTTGTATTTGATATTTTCTTGTGTTTTATCTTAATGACCCATTTTGAGGACCTCTCGATGATTTCTATCTAAAAATATTTAGAGAGAAAGGAATGGGGCATCAATCATTATCTTTCATTTGTTGTGCTTGTGGATACTCTTGTAAAATAATCTTGGTGCATACTTGCTTAGTTGTGTGTAGGAAGGTTGTTTGAAGTATGTTGTTGACTATTGTGTATGCTTTGGTCCAATAAATTCTAAGCTTCTAACTTACATTCCAATGATGTTTCTATATTTCAAGTTGTCAATAAGAACTATCATATCTACTTATTGAGTCAAAGTACATTACACTAGATACAACATCATCTTGGTTATCAATACCTTGATGCATTGTGTCTATGTGTTATACCAAACAATAAGGAACAATGAAAAATCCCAATCCCGAACTGTGAGCATCCCATCCTGCATTTTAGATTTGTCTCATCAACATCTCTAATAAAGTCTCGATGGTTCAAGGACTACTTGTATCTTTTGAAGCAATTATCATCAACAACAAACATTCTTTATTCTTCTATCTTCTCTCTATGCTAACTTAATATCATAACACAAAAAACACCATCAATGCATCCATCCTACATCCACAAACCATCAACATATATGAATCTCATAATCATATCATAATCATAGCATCCATCAACATACATGCATCTCATAATCATAGCATATCAGATCATACAGTTTGCATTATCATTTAAGTTGTAATGAACAATATAGATTTGTTATTCTAAGCATCTTAAATCATTGCATATCATAAGAATTTGCATTCGTCCATCCATATGTATACATTGTCATCATGTAAAAATGCATAGAAAATATACAAAAATAAATGCATCCATAACATTTACATATCATAATCATCCATCCATATCATATTGTGAAAAGATAAATGAAAAAGAACATAACATTGCATCCATCCATGCATATCACATAGGCACAAAAATAAAATGCATCCATACATGATCATATATATGCATCCATACATCATCATCCATCATGAAATAAAGTCAACACATCATAGCATGAATCATTTATATCATATATGTATCAAAAAATGTGTCATGGTACAAAATTTGGATTAGTGTATGTACATCAATAATAAGTACAATATCCACAAGGCTATCAAAAAGGAGCCCATGAATGTATATTAGTATAAAGAATGGGGAAAAATAAAAAGGTGTTTGTATATCAAAAAGCTAGCCCTAGTGGTTGCTACCCTCTCTAGCCTGCCGCTCAGGCTGTTCCTCTACATGGGGATGTGTGTCACTACTCTATGAAAAATTGGGCTATCGAAAAGCAACTAGAACATCCCTGTGATAATCTTTCCTATAGTATGCAACCTATATGACAACCTCTCTATACAACCTCGTTGAAATAGTCTGACCATGTGTGGCTACTACCATGACCTCAATCTATTGTCGCCTTGCCACCTCCTGGTCTCTCTATCCAATGATAGCCTGTACTCTCTGTAAAGTCACATCCCTCTTGGCTATCACTGCAACCACCTGATGTCGAGCTTGGTCTTGCTCAGCAGTCACAACCAAAACCTACTGGAGGTCCTGGTCCTACTCACCTATCAAAGCCTGCATCTATTGTTACAAGTAGTTGTTGTATCTGAGCATCACATGAATTTGGTGGTGGTGGTGGTGGTACTAGCTATTGTTGCACTACTAGAGGCTACTGAGGAGGTTGTTGTCCCACTAGAGGATTTCTCAAAACCTGTCCATCCTGGCCATCCTAGCCTCCCTATCCCTTGCCCCTAACACCCCTGCCTCGTGGCCTCCCTCTTGGAGGAGCACCTATAGGGTTTGTAAGTTTTCATCATGGGACGAACCATGCATTGTAAGCTAGAGTGGTCTGCACTATGGGATAACCCTGATCATATGCCCAAGGCTAGGCAACCAACTGGCAAAAACTCTCAATGACCTCTAGAGCTAGAATCGTCAGCCCCCATGTGGGAACCTCTCTAGCTAATCGCACAAAAAATAGCCCTGTAGGCATCATTGGGCCTATCCTGTACATCTCCAAACTATCTGGCCACTCTGTCAGGAAGGTACCGCTTGATCATGGTATGCTCATGGCCCTGCATGTAACAGGTTTGTCTAGCAAAATAAAGTTGTTGTACATCATCAAACTAGGCTAACATCTGAGCCATGGCCGCCAGTTGAACACTGTCATATCATCTATGACCCATCACCAATATGAGAGCCTAATCTAACTAGTGTGCCTAAGTGTAATGGCACCTCGATATCTCCATACAACGGGATCATCTAGCTCCACATCTTCCATTTGTACAATGGATCGAAGCATTGCAATGTGTTGCCATTCCCAGATGTGAAGAAGAGTGACACCTGCACCGAGGGCTCTCCCATTACAATAAACAAAATCATACAAATCATGGTATAGGGAGGCTAGCATCATAGGCCCCCACACAAAAAGAGTCCTCTTGTATAGCATTCATTTCCATGCCAAGCCAAGCCCCATCTTGGGCTGAAAAATCAGCCACGTCTGTTCAGAGCCACCAAACCTAAAATGATGGCCGCAACGTTCAATTTGAAGGTTGGCATGTGACCTCTGTATGTCCCTAAATCTATCTGAGATGTGACCAATGCAATCTGGTCCATCTCCATCACCTCAAGAAAGGCATCAAATCCAGCATCGGGGTCATAAATCACACGATCACCATGGATAGGAAATCACAATATCTGCTAAACATCCTTCAAGGTAACTATCACCTCCCCCATTGGAAGGTGGAAGGATGAGGTCTCACTATGCCATCTCTCACACAAAGCTCTCATCATAGCTAAATGTGTCCTCATAACAAGAGTGTAGGTGATATACCATAGTCTGATCACTCTCAGGTGCTCCTAGCGCAACTATGACATATCACCCAATCTCTCAAGTATTGTCGGCCTATGCGCCCTCAACATCAATGGATGGAAGACCTCATGCACCCACGAAGTGCACACTGTCAGGAAATCATCAAAATTTGGAGTTATTTGGAATTTTTGGGTTAGAAATCACAATAGCATCACTGTTTACAATAGCGTCACTATATTCAAAATTAAAACAATGCCACCTAATGCATTTTGAATTTCAAATTTTCATTTGCATCCCCAAACAAGTTGGCGTCGTGATTTAGAATTTTCCCTAAACTAGCCCTAACTTTCAAATCAGCAAGTGTGTCACTAGATACAACTACATCTCCATTTAAAATATGAAACCCTAATTTCAAATTGGCAAAAGTGTCGCCATATATATGTGCATCACCATATATTATTTGGGCATTGTCAATTGAAGTTTGGGCATCGCTATATAGCGATGCCACCAAATTCTAAATTCTAACGCCTAATAAATGCATCAAAATTTCAAATTTCAAATCAGGTTTTGAATCACATACTAGTGGTCTTGCACCTGGAAGCCGCTGGAACTCATGAACTTGATCAAAGATGTGTTAGAGAAGCTCACGACACACCATTTCGTCAAAGGGTTAGAGATCAAATTGCAAGAATTCCTTAAGTGTTAATGCACAAATGAATTGAAAATGACCCCCCTTGACCTATTTAAGCTAGAAAATTAGGGTTTTTCCCCATCGTTTTTGGCATTTTTGGAATTATTCTTGCATCCCGAAACCTTTATGAACCCTTGGGGAAAATTTTCAACGTTTGTCAAGAAATCAACCCAAAATTCAAAATTTTTGCTCGATTTCTCAAGGGGGCAAGGAGTCAGTTTTATCCTTTCATTGGGGGTGTCTAAAAAATTAGAATTTTTTTTATTTTTTGATTCAAGTAGCATTTTTCACTCGAAAGGTGTTGTTCTTTAAACTAAAGTAGCAGGTACCTCGCTTCAAAGAGGGGAAAAATGTAGACACTAAAAAATGTTCTAATCGATGTCATACATCTGAAACATATTTATTAACATCTTTTCCTCTTTACCCACCCTCTTTTCGCCTAATTAATTTAATTATCCTAGCTAATTAATTAATTGCATCATTTTCGTCTATTTGACGTAATTAATTAAATTAGGTTAATTCATCTCATTAAATTAAGTAAATCAAAATATTTAATTTAATCTCCTAGGTCATCGTATTTATTTAAATAACCTTGAGTTATTTAATTAAATATCATTTCACCCTCCCCTATTTATTAAATCATCTAATTTAATAAATATCTTTTAATTCCTCTAATCCCCTAATTGCATAAATTAAACCTTGTTTAATTAGCAATTAAACTAATTTTCCTCTAATCAAAGGGAATATTCCCATGGAATATTTTTATCCTTTTGCACAACTAAAACTTTGTTTTAATTTGTAAATTAACATTTTTCCTCCTCCAAAAGGGATATTCTAAGGAATATTCTCTCTCCTCCAATCAACTCACTTGGCTTCTTCAACAAGCTAAACCTTCAACCTCCTAAGCACGTTACCTTTGACTTGTGTGAGCAGGTCAAAAGTGTGTTTGTTTGTGTGATCCTTTGATTAACTTTCATCATCCATGATCCATGCCTCTCATCCCCTTCATCTTGAACTGTTGATTAATCTTTTTGATCTCAACCATTCATTCCTCATTTGCTCTCCTGTAAATAGATCACTATTTGGAGACAAATGGATCCATCTTTTATTGCAAATGTATGTTGTTAAATTCACTCACATACTTACTCATCCTCTACTCACTTTTTAGCTTGTTTTAGTTCATTTTCATTGCATAATAGCTTAGAGCATCCATTAATGGCTTCCATGCATCCATCTTAGTTTGTAAATAAATTAGGGTTTTAATCTTTTAGCTCATTTTTAGCTTAAATTATCTTAACAATTGCATAATTAGATCATTTGTAGCATAAAATCATGGTAACTTAGCTTGCATCATGTTAATTTTAGCATAATTTAGGTTTTCGCACATCAAACACCATGGTTTCATTGATTCTCTTCCATAGAATCGACTTACACAAGCTCGCTATCACGGGATTGGGAAAGGGTCATCGGTCTACATCAATGCAACACCAATTCCATGAGAAGATAAGTTTTGAATGGATTAGAATATATGTTTTGATAGCTTTCATAATTTAGTATGTTAGGTTTTAATGAAATGTTTAGTTTTAATTTTGTTTGATCGATCTTGTTGAGATTCGAGTATTGGTGGCTTTTTATTGTTCGATTCTTCATGGATCAAGCGTAATTTGACCCATACCGGTATCCTCGCATTGATAGTTCTAAAACTGCCCAAAACCACCACACTAAACTTTTCATAATTATAATTTAATTTATTTGATCTCAAATACAACAATATCCCACTTGAGATCAAATAGAAGTTTGTTATTGTTATTATTAGTAGTATTATTTTTGTATCTCATTGCTACTAATCCAACCCCAATTTGTCTTTCATCACGTTTGTATCAATTTTTCTTTCATCACGTTTGTATCAATCCAACCAAGGTTCTACAAAGATACTACTTATCCCTTGGAAAAATATTTGTTAACATATCAACTAGATTGTCTTGTGTGTGTATTTTCTCCAACTCTAACTTAGATCATCATCAAGCAATTGGTGAATCCAATGATATCGAACATTAATGTGCTTTTTTTAAATCATGAAAGGCGTGTTTTTTGGTAAGATGAATTGCACTTTGACTATCACAATTCAGTATATACTTTTCTTTCTGCCAGCCAAGTTCTTCCAAGAACCTCCTCATCCAAAGAATTTCCTTGCAAGCCTCAATTTTTGCAACATACTCAGCCTTTGTGGTAGAGAGAGCCACCACCTTTTGTAATCTAGATACCCATGATACTGCAATCCCTACAAAAGTATAAATGTATCATGTTGTGGATCTTCGAGAGTCAATGCCACATGTCATATTGGTATCTGTAAATCCTTTCAACAAGATATTAGTATCTTGAAAACACAAGAAATGATTGATTGATCCTTTAATGTATCTAAAAAATCCATTTAACTACATCCTAATGTTCTTTTCCTAGATTTGCAAGAAACCTACTTACCACTCCCACTGAATGTGCGATTTCAAGACAAGTGTATGGGTATGTGCAGGATCATGATGGGCCAAAAAGTGGCAATATGATGGGTATGTGGCTGACGACTTCTCTTTTACCCAAAATTGATGAAACAAAAAGGGTTTTTAAAGGAGATTTTTAGCTTTCCACTAATATAAATTATGTCTTACTTTGAATTTAATAAGTAATTATTATTCATTTTCCTTTTGAATTATGACTAAAGTCCTGATTGATAGGCTGATTGAAAAAAATCTATAGCTTTCAAATAGTATCACATTTTTTGAATCCAAAACATGCATCACATTCTATGTTTTTCATACTATAGGATTAAAAAAAGAAAAATTGAATTTCATAAAGTTTTCACCAAGTTAAGGTGGTTAGACATACGAGTTTTTATATTTTTTAAAAGTTGTAATAAAAAATAATAATTAATTATTTACTTGGAAAAAATTACAAAAAATACATCATCAGGACATGATTCCTCTACTTATATCTAAAATATTATCATTTTATTGTGGTTATAGGTGGTTCAGACTTAACACTTCTTATTTTTTGAAATTTAAAATTACTACGCATTAAAATTTCAAATTTTCACCAAATAGATTTTTTTAAACAAACATAGTAGTTTAGAAACTACATTCAATTTTCTACAGATTCTATTCTTACATATTTTTGAAATAATATAGATAACTTATTCATTTTTTTACGTCAAGCTGCCTAACTCTAATTTTTCTAAATTTTTTGCCACTTAAGGGCTTGTTTTTTCCATGATGATCCTGCACATACCCGTATACCATAGCATACATTAGGCTTCCTACTATAGAGGCATATGTAATCTTGGACATTTCTTCCTTTGCTTCAATACTAGTGGGACATTGATTAGATGTTAATTTAAAATGAGAATCAAGCGGTGTACCTATAGCTTTTGCATTGGCCATATTAAATTTTTCCAATACCTTTTCAAGATACTATTGTTATGATAGCCATAATTTTTTCTTTTCTCTATTATGGATAATTTCCATCCCAAAAATCTTCCTTTTTGGTCCTAAATTCTTCATTGCAAAGGCCTTGCTTAATTTTTCTTTTAACTTGTTAATCATCAACTCCACACTTATAAATGATACCCTTTTCTGTCTACCCATAACACAATGTTCACAAAATTTAAATTATGTACCTTTTATCCCAGGTAAAAGATTTTGTTCAACAAGAATTTTTAGGCCTCTTTCAGTCATGTGCCCAAGTCTTTTGTGCCACAAATTTTCTACAAACTCCTTTGCAATAACAATATCTCATTTTTGCAACTTTTATTTCAATGTGTAGAAAGTGCCTATTTTCTGCCATTTTGCAACAACCAATAAACCTTTTACAATTTTCCATCCTCCTTTGCCAAACACTATTTGTAGCCTTCATCATCTAGCTTTCTAGATGAAATGAAATTCATTCCAAGCTCAGGTACATGTCTAGCCTACTTAACCAACAAACTACAACCATCTTCTATCTTTATTAGAATGTCTCCTATTCTTTCAATATTACAAATAATTTTTTCACCCAAGGGAACCTTACCCATATTACCAAATTTATAAGAAATAAAATTTTCTTTTCTTGGTGTAACATGATAGGAGGTTCCAAAATCTAAAATCCAATTGCTATCATAATTAGAAGATAAAGACATGCATCTTCATAAGAAACAGTAATTAATACCTCGCCTTCTGAAACAACAATTTTCTTTCCTCATTATTGTTGGCTACCTTTTGCTCCTTTTGCTCCCCATTTAATTTCCAACAATGCTCTCTAATATGACCTAGTTTTCCATAATAATAGCATGCAATTCTTCCATGCCTAGACTTTGACGTTTCTCTAGAAATTGATCACTTTGAGTTATTTCTATGTGGTTTCTTCCATAGTCACCAAGGGTTAATGCCTCCATATTTGGAATTTCCTCTCCCATAGATTTCCTGTGCATTTCTTCATTTAATAAATTATTAGAAACATCTTCAAAACATAATTTACCTTTTAGTGCTATATTATTTATGGTGACAACTGTAATAACCCATCCTAAATTATTACTTAATTAATATTATTGTAAATAATACATGAATATATTCAAATTAAAAAGACATAACTAAGTAGCTATAGTCAATCATAGAAACACATGTCCATTTAAAATGAGTCAAAGATTCTAATATTCAATTCAAAAGTCAAATTAAAATATCAGGTTTGACTTGGCTCATAAGGCCACAAAGTCATTACATTGTACAACTTTGCATCAAAGTACATCAAGTATCACATAGTATTACATCATAGAATAAATAGCCTTGTGTACATCTAAGGTTTCTCTTGACGCTTGCCTCCACTGGTTGACGAGAACATGGTTGAAGTGCTTTACCTCTCACCACGAAGCTTACACTTCCCCAAAATTCTTCCAACTTGAAGAATACCCAACCCTAGAAGAAAATTTTAGCAAGAGAACAATCGACAAGGTGGAATTTAGTGCATTCCTATAAATCAACATGCAATTTCTATCTACAAGTTAGAAAATAAAATACAATATCTACTCTAGGAATGTTAGAGAGTGTTATAATAGAGTTCATACATACAAAATGAACTATATTGATTGGCTAGGCATAAAAAATTGTGTTGCAACAAAAATAAAAATAATAGGTTCTATTAAAGCAAACCTATACTCTTTGAACTCCATTTTGGCACCTGTCCTAGAAGGTAACTTTCTACAATATAATATTTCATAATAGCTATATACCCTCTAGCATCATCTACCATGAGGTGCTCTAGTCTACTTAGGTATCACTATTTTATTCAAGTAAAAGAATTTTCTTCTCACATATGTCTACGAAAAATAAAATCAGATTAATAATTTCCTCATTAAACAAAAGTCAGATACATGATTCAAATGGAATGGTACATTACAATAATTAGTCATATCATTCACATGACCCATGTTTACTTTCATCATAAAGCATTATCCATTTAGAAATGAATTAAGTAAGAACTAAAGATGGTATGTCACAAGTATGTGCATGTACATAGACGAAGTCTATGTGCATACACATATATGTGCCTACTTAAGTTATTGGATTTTTGCATACATTCTAAAATAAAACCATTAAATCATATTGTTATTATTTAATAATGTTCCATTTTGATGTTTCTATTGTCAAAATTTCATGAAAATAAAGAAATCCAGAATAAGTCTGTATTAATAGTTTCTCATATATTGTTGCTTTTCTTATATTCACACAAGTTGTGATATTCTAACATTGATGTTTACATATGAACAATCACTGTTTTTAATAGAACAAGTTGTTTCGTGTAGAATGTTCACAGTTTTCAACTAATCAATGTTGTTTCAACTAACAATTTAATGAACAAGATTTATTTCAGCTACACATACACTTTTACAACATAGCGATGTCGCTTACAATAGAACGTTCATTGCTTACAAAATTATATTGTTTCTTTTAGCTAAATAGTTATATTTTATGAAAAACAATGTCATTTCTAGCAGAAAATTCACTGTTTACAAATATATAATGTTGTTTCCAGCTAAATAGTAATAGTTTATGACAAAACAATGTCATTTCCAATAGAACATTCAGTGTTTACAAATATACAATGTTGTTTCTAGCTAAATGGTTACAGTTTATGACAAAACAATGTCATTCCCAATAGAAAATTCACTATTTACAAATATACAATGTTGTTTATAGCTAAATAGTTACAATTTATGAAAAAACAATATCACTCTTAGAGGTTTATGGATGTAGCTTCAAGTTCCATTGCTTGATTTTCCAAGCTATATTGTTGTAAACAATTGTATATAAAATTTCATGTAGAAACAACTAAAATGAAGCTATTATCAACTTTGTAAAGAAGTTAAAAGAACTGGATGACATGCTAACTATTAATCAATAATGATGAAATGATCAAATCCATGGGATTGATCTTAACCGGGTTCATGTTGAAACCATCATTCAAAGATTACCTTCATTATACTTTGGTTGTTCTAAAATAATCTACAGTCATTGACTGCTATTCATAACATGAGGGTCAAGGTCGTGTCATAACATCTACCCTCGGTTTGGGTATAGTGGGCCCATAGATGACTTGGGTATCTTTTAAATGAAGGATAGTTTATCATATTACATATGCAAACAAGATAAGGGAACAAGTTCATCATTCGACCTTTATCCTTTATGGATTAGGTGATGAGATCTTCACATTGTCTCTATGACATAGCAATATACATGCAACTATAAGTATTAATTATAAATATATAATACAAAGTTGGGCATCATATCCCTTCATCACCCATGGTGATGAGAAAACCAAAAGACTTACGAAATTCCCATCAATACTGGATTAAGGGTGATGGTATTATGTTGAATGGCGATCATCATCTAGTTATTCAAAAGAAAAAAAATAAGGAACATATAAATGCATATCAGAATCTCCATGTGGAGATTCAATCTACCCTTTAAGGGTGGTATAGACAATGGCTCATACAACTCCTAATGAAAACTATCGGATTAACCAATAGGCTCTATGTCGAGCTAAACAAAATAAATACATGCAACTTGTGCTTATGATGGCAGTATAAAATAAAACCTACAAAGTAACAATGCAATTGGGTCTCAAGATGTGGTGATACATGCATTAACAAATCTGGTTATATAAGAAATTAACACAATCATGTTATAAGAAATATAATCCAATTCATAGAGCTCGAAGAACTGGTTTAATTCAACTTACAGAATCAACAAAATATTAATTCAACTATGCATAGAGTACAAATGAAACTATTAAAAAAATTTAAAAGCAAACTGCTAAATGAAAAACCATGAAATACCTTTGAAATTGAGGGGTCTCCTTCAGCCTTTTCCCATAAATCTTGGTTTAATGACTCGAACACTGAGACTTAGTGTTGATCTCTCTCTCCTTCAGAAATGGAAAGTTTCCTACATTTCACTAACCTTCAATAAGGGTCTAATTCGATTGGATAGTGGGCATTAATGATTTTGCAGCCCCCTCCTTTGAATTTGAATATTGCATTACTGTCATTTGCAGACCACGACCATCATGGTATTTTCTCATAATATCATTTGAATTTTATCTATTCGACAATGATAATTATCAGTTTCAAGTTCACTTAGTGTGTATATATATATATAATATACATACTTTATATTATATTCAGATTTGTTCACACTTATGTACATGTTCTTGACACACATATATATTTATATATTTTTTTATATATATGTACACACACGTGCACACAATGAAAATGAAGATGAGAAAATAGCTATGTACTTGGGTGGCTTAAGAATGAATGTACATGATGAGTTGGCTTTGACTAATCCTATAAATGTAGAGGAATGTTATAAAATGGCATTGAAGGCTGAAGATAAGTAAAGAGAAGACAAGAGAAAATAGTAAGAGGAAGAGGCAGCACCATGAGAGGAAGAGAAACTTTCTCTACTCCAAGACAAGCAACTGAAAATCAAGAAGAACCAAATAAAAGAGATGAACAAGTTGCTGATTTTAGAGGTGGATATAGAGGCACAAAGGGAAGATTTGGAGGTGGAAGAAACTCTAACAATTGTGGCAGATTTGAATTGTATTTGAGTGTGTTGTAGGCCTCCCCTTATTGCATCAATTTTCAATCATCAAGTCATTTTAGTCAACTTAATATAATTCCTATATGAATTTTCAAATGTAAATATCATGCCTTTTTGTGGTGTGTGCACCCAAATTCCATCAAGCTTACCATTCAATCTGGCTAAACAATTCTACTTCAACCATGCTCTCATTTTTCAACTTGTCACCCTGCAACTGCACACACTTGCACTTGAAAAATTTATTAGTAACATTCAATTCTTGATAACATACAAGATAATTTCAAAATATTGCATAGTCAACATCAATCAACTTCTTTCAATCTATTTTGAAAATTTAAAAATTTCCATTTAATATATTGAATATCTACAATAATTCAATTTACCATATTATAATTAATATGCAATAAAGTTGGGTTATGGCATGCTTCCCCTCTTGGAAGAGACATCGTCTCAATTTCTATTTAATCAAAATTAAAGTATTTACGTCTATCTCAACATCACATCAAATTTAAGCATATATGTCTATTTCAACATCACTTTAAATTGTTCCAAGTTAAAACATCATAATATTTCAATCCAAAATTTTCCAAGAAAAATTATTAAAGTATCTTTCTCAAGAAAGAAAATATGGAAAGGAGCATTCTATTTCTTCTACATCCTCCCAAGTAGCATTGTCTTCTGAGTATTGGTCCCATTGGACCTTAGAATAAGCAATATATCTGCTCCACAACTTAAGATTGCATCTATCTAGGACTCTAATGGGATCCACTAGCACCACTCCTAGATCTTGTACTTGTAAGGATTTCCAATCAAGCACATGAGCTACATCAGGATGATATAGCTTAAGAAAAGAAATGTGAAACACATTATGAAGTTAAGCTAGAGCAAGTGGTAGAGCTAGTCTATAAGTAACTAGGTTAATCACTTCCAAGACTTCAAATGGTCCCACATATCTTGGGGCCAACTTGCAAGAATTTCCAAAAGCAATAGAAATTTTATGAGGTTTAACTTTCAAGAAAACTTTATCCCTAGTTGCAAACTATCTTAGAGTTTGGTTCTTGTTGGCATAAATCTTCTATCAATCTATTGCCTCCTTCAGTCTACTTTTAATGACTCTTATTTTTTCTTCCATTTCCTTAAGCATTTTAGGTCCTACTATGATCATGTCCTCCAATTTATCCCAACTGATGGGGGTACGACACTTTCGCCCATAAAGAGCTTCAAACAGGGTCATGCCTAGGGATGTGTGATAAGAGTTGTAAGAAAATTCTACCAAAGGAAAATATTCCTCCCACTTATAATGTTGGTCCATACAATACATTTGGAGTATGTATTTGACTACCTAATTCATCGAGGATGATAAGCCAAGATGAAATTTAATTTGGTTCCCAATGCAACATTCAGGGTCATCCAAAATCTTGAGGTCATCTAAGTGTCTCTATCAAAAATGATAGTATCTCGCACTCAATGCAAATGGAAAATATCCTCAACAAATTTCTTGGCCAGGGTCAATGATCCATCCTTAAGTTTCTTGGAATGAAGTGCACAACCTTAGTCAACTTATCAATCACGACCAATATAACATCATGCTTATTCTTGCTCAACAACAACCCATGTACAAAATCCATACTGATCACTTGTCATTTATACTCAGGTATATCATGAGGATACAATAACCCAAATGGATTTTCATGCTCAACCTTGACTTGTTGGAAATACATTCCTCTTTGGTATCTCAAAATACCATCCAGTTCAATCTCATACCCATCAAACCAATGATCCGAAGGATTTACTACTAGGGTGCTCTTCACTCTCTCATAGTGCTCATCCCCTGTAAAATATTGAATCACCTGTTGTATCAAGTTAGACCTTGTTGAGATCATGGATGCTAGATGTCTTTGTTTACTAAAAGCATTAGCCACTATGTTCTCTTTTCCTTTTATATACTCAATTCTAAAGTCATACTCACTAAGGAATTCCAACTACTTTCTTTGTTGTGCATTAAGGTTTGGTTGAGTAAATATGTATCTCAATCCCAAGTGGTCTATCTTGAGTTCAAATGGCTTTCCCAAAAGATAATAACTCCACATCTATAAGGCATGAACTATTGTGACTAATTCTAAATAATGTGGTGTGTAATTCACCTCGTGTTGATTAAGCTTCCTTGATCCATACGCTACCACTTGTTCATCTTGCATTAATACTACTCCCAATACCTCTCCTGAAGCATTTGTGATTACTGTGAATCTCCCATTAGGATCAAGGATGGTCAACCTAGGTGCTGTCGTGAGCCTCTCCTTCAAGAGTTGGAATTCCTACTCACATTTCTCGGTCCATTCAAACCACGTTCCCTTTCTTTGGAGTGAGGTGATAAGAGATGCAATCTAGGAAAACCCTTGCACAAACTCCCTATAGTACCCTACAAGGCCCATGAAGCTACAAACTTTTGATACATTCTGAGGCACTGACCATTCCACAATCACCTTGATATTCTTGGGGTCTATCAAGACTCCTTTAGCTGGAATGATATGGCCTAGATAGTGCACCTTGTTTTGATAGAATGAAAACTTGGATAGCTTCCTAAAAAATTTCCTTTCTCTCAACCATTGTATAACTATCCTCAAGTTCCTATCATGCTCTTTGATAGTCTTTGAGTAGATTAGGATGTCATCAATGAAGATAAAAAAAAATCATCCAAATAGTCTCTGAATACACTATTCATGAGGTATATAAAAGCTATTGGTGCATTAGTCAAACCAAAAGGTACCACAGTGAACTTGTAATGACCATACCAAGTTCAAAATGAAGTCTTTGGAATACCTTCTTCCTTAATTCTCAATTGATGGTACCCTAACTTGAGATCAATTTTGGAGAACAACATTGCTCCCTTCATTTCATCAAACAACTCATCAATCCTCGGGAGTGGATATCGATTCTTGATGGTCACCTTGTTCAACATCTGATAGTCTATACACAGATGTAAGGTTCCATCTTTCTTTTCCACAAAGATATCCAGTGCTCCCCAAGGAGACACATCGGGTCTAATAAGCCCTTAGTTCAACAATTCCAAATTAACTGGGCCTTCAACTCATAGAGTTCGGTGGTGGTCATCCAATAGGGTGACTTGGATTGAGGCTCAACTCCTAGGAGAAGGTCAATAGAAAAGTCAAAATTCCTGCTTCGGAGGCAACTCCGTAAGTTCATCATGGAATACATCTTGGAACTCCTTGAGAATAGGGTATTCATCTAAATATGGTTACTTGTTGTCAGGGTTACTGACATGCATAGAATAAATTGCACATCCCTTTCAACGAGCCTTCTTGAGTTGCATCGCAAAAATTTGTCTAAGCTCCAAGGGTCCTTGCATTCTAAAAATATCAATTGGGTTTCCATAATCATCCAGATAGTTGACTACCTTATCCTCATAGTTAATGATAGCCTTATGCTTAGTTAACCAATTTATTCCCAAATTACATCATATGATCCTAAAGGTGCCACATACAATTTGACCTAAGTTTGAAAGGTTGGAAGCTCTAACTCGTTGCAAAAGAGATAGGTATCTACCCTCCACTCTACTGAATTACCATACTAGACTGACCATGAGTTTTCCATGCATCTAGGTATAATATGTATCTTGGATATTATTCTAAGGTCTATAGAACATTCAGTAGTTCCAGTATCAATCAAAATAGAGATAGATTGGCCATAGAGCTTACCCATCAGTTGAATTGGTGAAACCTGATACTCTACCTATTTGTTATCCACTGCAACATGGATCTGGTGATGTTGAGTCTATTGATAGCTTTGTTCCTTCCATGACTTTGACCGTTGAGGACAATTTGAGGCATAATGATCACCTCTAGAAGTATAGCATCCATCACGAGGCCCTTTGTGACCTCCTTGCTTGTCTTCTCTAATGCCCCTCTACTTATGGTCATCTTTACCCTTGTTTTTTTTTCCTTCCTACTCTTTCCACCATTCCCATCTTCACCCTTCTTTTGTGACTCACTTCCCCTCTTGAGATTACAGATCTGATGGCTCTTGTCTCCTTTGTGAAATTTCTTTTTCCCGTACCACAACTTAGGATTTGAATCGTTACGGAGGTTGGATAACTATTGTAGTTTCTATTCCTGTTTAGTGGATTTTTGGAAGAATTAATTCATGGTAAGAGGGTCATGCATATCCACTTCAACTTCTTTGTGGGATCTTAGTCCCATTATAAATTTTTTGATACGGAAACATTCATCTCCTTGATATTGAGGCACATATTTCAATAGGTTGGTGAAATTTCCCTAATACTAGATCACAGTCATGTTCTCCTAGGTTAGATTCTAAAATTTTGTCACTCCCTTGTTGAAGAAAAGTTACAGTAACCATCTCTTCCTAAAAGATTAGAGGAAGAGTTTCCAAGTGATCTCAACAAGCTAAAGATTTCATTCTAACTTCTCATTATCAAACCAAGTAGCTGCTTCACCTAAGCTGATACGTACAACCCATGTCCCTTTAGTCTAATCAGAAAGGTTACATAGCCCATAATATTTTTCCATCTCTATAATCCAAGCCTCTACTCCTACTCTAATAGCCTTACCATTAGACTTGGGCGATGCTACTCTTTTTTCTCATCCTCAATTTGTCGTCATGGACCTGCCCCTGGACCACTGTCTCCTTAATTGACTTCTACATTCTTGCGGTCTCAATCCTCTCATGCCACTCAGACTTCTTGCTCTATGTGATCCATGTCAAACTCCCATTGGTTCAGAGGCTCCAAAATTTGTTCCAACCTCTTGTTAGGCCCATTGTCGGAACTACTACCACCCACCTCTTGCCTAGTGGTCATCATGTTGACTCACACTTAACCTGCAACACATTCACGTTTATCGCATCTCAACACTAGTTCTATGAATAAACGTTCTTATTCTACATCACATAATTTACACATGCATACATCCCTCATTCATAGAAAACATACACATTCATGCATAATAAACATATTTTGGAGTCCTTCGTTTGAACACACCAAAAATGTTATTTGGATTTAAATAAAGGTGAGTCAATAGATCCTTATTTACAAGAGGCTTCTTGTTACATTATTCCATTTTATTGTCATAAAAAAGAAGACATTCCTTTGGGTCCTCATCTAGATTTACATCAAACTTTATAGAAGAGGATGGTTGAGGGCATAGTCTCTCCTTTTCCTCTTTAGTCATCAAGGGTGCATTGGTTCCAAACCCTAGAGGCCAGTCCTATATTGTAGAAAGCTTTTTGATCTTAGGTGTTTGCTTTTCCTCAATCTTCAAGCCTCTCTCTAGCTTAAGTTGTGTAAGGGCATGAGCTAGAGTTTCATCATTGAGCATTTCAAGTTGAACCTCTGTCTTAGCTTTTTCTTCCATTACGTCATTCTTACATGAGGTTCTAAAGGTTTTCCCTTTCCTTCATCCTGCCTTTGATCTTCCCATACCTACATTCAGTCCAAGCTTGGTCAATTCTCAAGACAACTAAATTTTTGATCAAGGGTCAACTACCCCTAGTCAAAACTATGGTAAACTCAAAAGGATTAGAGTTGAACCCTAAGCTCTAATATCAAATGTAATAACCCATCCTAAATTATTAGTTAATTAATTTTATTATAAATGACACATGAATATATTCAAATTAAAAAGACATAACTAAGTAGCTATAGTCAATCATTCCAACACATGTCTATTTAAAATGATTCAAAGGTTTGTATATTCAATTCAAAAGTCAAATTACAATATCAGGTTTGAGTTGGCTCATAAGGCCACAAACTCATTACATTGTACAACTTTACATCAAAGTACATCAAGTATCACATCAAGACTACATCATAGACTAAATAGCCTTGTGTACATATAAGGTTCCTCTTGACACTTGCCTCCAATGGTTGAATAGAACATGGTTGAAGTGCTTTATCACCCAACCATGAAGCTTACGCTTCCCCAAAATTCTTCCAACTTGAAGAATACCTAAACCTACACGGAAAGTTTAGCAAGAGAACAATTTGCAAGGTGGAATCTGGTGTGTGCCCATACATCAACATACAATTTCTATCTACAAGTTAGAAAAGAAAATGCAAGATCTATGCTAGGAATGGCAAAGAGTGTTATCATAGAGTTCATACATACAAAATGAATTATATTGCTTGGCCAAGCATAAAAAATGTGTTGCAACAAAAAACAATAGGTTCTAGTAAATCAAACCTATACTCTCTGAACTACATTTTGGCACCCGTCCTGGAAGGTAACTTTCTAGAATACAACATTTCATAACAAATATCTACCCTCTAGCAGCATCTACCCTGAGGTGATCTAGTCTACTTACATATCACTATTTTATTCAAGTAAAATAATATTATTTTCACATATGTCTATGAAAAAGAAAATCAGATTAATAATTTCCTCATTAAATAGAATTCAAATACATGATTCAAATGGAATGGTACATTACAATAATCAGTCATATCATTCACGTGAACCATGTTTACTTTCATCATAAAGCATTATCCATTTAGAAATGAATTAAGTAAGAAACTAAAGAAGGTATGTCACAAGTATATGTATGTACATAAACAAAGTCTATGTGCATACACATATATGTTCATACTTAAGTTATTGGATTTGTGCATACATTATGAAATAAAACCATTAAATCATATTTCTATCATTTAATAATGTTTCATTTTGACGTTCCTTTTGTCAAAATTTCATGAAAATAAAGAATATTAAATAAGTTTGTATTAACAGTTTCTCACATACTATTGCTTCTTTTATATCCACACAAATTGTGATATTCTAGCATTGTTATTTACGTATGAACATTCACTATTTTAATAGAATAATATTGTTTCCACCTAAATAGTTATATAACAAGTTGTTTCATGTAGAACGTTCATGGTTTTCAACTAATCAATGTTGTTTCAACTAACAGTTTAATGAACATGATTGTTTTTAGCTACACATACACTTTTACAACATAACATTGTCATTTATAGTAGAACGTTCATTGTTTACAATATTACATTGTTGTTTTCAGCTAAACAGTTATAGTTTATGATAAAACAATGTCATTTCCAACAGAACATTCACTGTTTACAAATATACTTGATGTTGTTTCCTGCTAAACAATTACAACTTATGACAAAACAATGTCGTTTCCAACAAAACATTCACTATTTACAAATATACAATGTTGTTTCCAGCTAAATAGTTATAGTTTATGACAAAAAAAAAGTCATTTCCAACAGACGATTCATTGTTTACAAATATACAATGTTGATTCCAACTAAACAGTTACAATTTATGATGAAACAATTTCATTCTTAGAGGTTTATGGATGTAGCTTCAAGTTCCATTGCTTCATTTTCCAAGCTATATTGTTCTAAACAATTGTATATAAAATTTCATGTAGAAATAACTAAAATGAAGTTGCTATCAACTTTGTAAAGAAGTTAAAAGAACTGAACGACATGCTAACTGTTAATCAATAAGGATAAAATGATCAAATCCATGGGATTGATCTTAGCTAGGTTCAGGTTGAAACCCTCATTCAAAGATTACATTAATTATACTTCGGTTGTTCTAAAATAATCTACAGTCATTGACTTCTATTTATAGCATGATGGTCGAGGTTGTGCCATAACATCCACCCTCAGCTTGGGTATAGTCACCCCATAGACAACTTGGGTATCGTTTAAATGAATGATAGTTTACCATATTGCACATGCAAACAAGATAAGGGAACAAGTTCATCATTCGGCCTTTATCCTTTATGGATTAGGCGATGGGAGTTTCACATTGTCTTTGTGACATAACATTATACATGCAACTATAAGTATTAATCAGAAATATATAATACAAAGTTGGGCATCATAGCCCTTCATCGCCCATGGCAACGAGACAAGAAAAAGACTTATGAAATTCCCATCGATACTGGATCAAGGGTGATGGTATTATGCCGAACATCATCTGGTTATTCAAAAGAAAAATAAATAAGGAACATATAAATGCATATCGAAATCTCCCTAGGGATATTCTATCTACCATTTAAGGGTGGTATAGACAATGGCTCATACAACTCCTAATGAAAACTATCAAATTAACCGATAGGCTCTATGTCAAGCTAAACAAAATAAATACATGTAGTATAAAAGAAAACCTACAAAGTAATAATGCAGTTAGCTCTCAAGCCTTGGTGATACATGCATTAACAAATGTGGTTATATAAGAAATTGACACAACCATGTTAAAAGAAATGGGTGATCCCACAATACTAGTTTACAATTTTTGGCCAAAATAGACATTGAACTAAAAAAAATTCACTAAATATTCACTTTTAGGCACCTATAGTGGCTAAACCGTGAGGAATTTAAAAATGATGCAAACTAGTGATTTGTGACAATTTGTCTATAGATTCTAAATATTTTTTTTTTCAAAATTTTTGTAATTAGATTGCACTTCTTTTTCAATCTCCTTTGAAAACTATTTTTTAACCGTAAACACCATTTTTAAAGAGTGATGTCACTCGCTAACACATAACTTTTTTTCTATGAAGGATCAAATTCTAATTTTTTTGAATTTAGATTTGTAACTATGATATCTAGTGCATGGAATTGGTTTCGTATTATTTCATTGAATATTTTTTTTCTTAATTAAGTTTCAAAGTCAAACCAGTTACAATTTAGACATGATTCACTGGCTATAGCATAAATTTTTTTGTATGTATCGAAATTTTTTCTTTTTTTTGTTGGATCAAGGACACCAATATCTAGTGCATTGATATTTTCTTTTATTTTTTTATAATCTGTTATTTTTCCACATGTGCAGAACATAGAGCTTGATTTTCAGTGAAAAACCTATGTTTAATCAAACTAAAAAAAATACATAATAAAACCAAAACATATCAAAATTATATTTAATGGATAGCTCGTTCTGAGGACTACCATCATCCAGTTGGGTCTATGAAGTCTCCTCCATTTTCATCCTCAACCTGAGCTTTGAAAGGAAATTTTCTACAAAGATTTAGTAGACATGGGAGAGAAAGGGGAAAAAGGGGGGTTCAAACGAACCAGTGTTTGGTCGAACACCCTAAAATTGTTCCCTCAAATGTAGGTTCAATCGAACATAGGTTCTATTTAACCCAATGAAAATAATATTAAATAAAGCCAGTTGAACTGGTTCATTTGAATCATCGGCCGACATCTGCTCGAACTAGATTTTTTTATAATTACAAATGTATATAAATATCTGACATTGACCAAACCCTTGGCCAACCGGTTAATATTAGGGTTTTTTTATAATTACAAATGTATATAAATATGTGTTTATTCCTTCATTTTTTCAATATCAATATTGGAAGATTAATTAGCATTTTTATCAGGTTCAAATGAGATTTTGGAGATTTTGGATTTGTGAAGTCATTTTTTGGTTTAGAGGATTTGTGAAATCATCTTCTATCAAGGGATATTTTGAAGATTTTTGGATATTTTGGATTTGTGAAATCATCTTCCATTAAAGGATATTTTGGAGATTTTAGGATTTGTAGAGGATTTATGAAGTCATCTTTTGGTCTCGAGGATTTGTGAAGTTATTTTTTGGTAGAGTAAGAAAATGACTTGTAAAAGAACAAGACCAAATAAGAGTGAACAAAATTATTTAGAAGAACAACAACAAAAGAAGCACAAACAAAATTTGGAAAACTATCATAGAAAGAAAAAAGGTATGCATATTTTCTTTCCTAACTTATCTATCTTATTTCATTTTCATACACTCATGGGGCTTAAAATTAACAAGTGCATTTACATGCAAAGAGTTGGAAAGTTTTTATTTTAAATAAATTTTCAAAATTTTCTCATATTTTGTGAGTTGTCAAAATAATTCACATGTTATGTTGTTTCCAATTAATTTATAAAACTTAAATGACATTGGTAGAATTCTACAAGTGCTTTATGTTGAATCATTTGATTCAAAAACCTTAGAAGACTATGTATAAGATTTGTGTGTGGAATGTAGTGGTTTTATATATTTTTCTTCCATAGTTCAAGCTCCTACAACATTCACACATCCAAGTGTGTTCATGATTGAGTGGAATATTGCTCAAGAAAAGATGGTTATTTTCACACACTATATTCCATTCAATTAAAATGCCTATACTATAAAATACACTTATCCATGAAATACTAGGAGAAAGTAGGAGCTAACAAAGTCATAGCCTATGGGTGTTACTCCTCTCCCATTGAATTATGAACTTAGGAGATCCTAGTGATGTTCTAAGCTATAATTCTTATTGGTGTCTATAGGCCCATAAGTTACTTATGCAAATTGAGAAGAATATGCATGTTAATTACTTGAGAACTTACAATTGAAATCACAACAAAATATTAATGTGATAGAAATAAGAAAATATTTTTTTCTTCTAACTTTACAAGCATGGAATGCCATGTTAGTTATTTATAATTGCAATAATTGGCTTTCAACTAATAGTGAAGATATAAATGATCGCAATCCCAAGTTATTAAGAGCCTTCTTGAACCATTAGGAGATTAGTGATGAGAGAGCATGAAATCCCTCTGTTTAAACATACACACTTCTACTCACAAAATCATACAATAAATAGAGGCAACTTTCTGCCCAAAAATTCTAAATATCAAAACCACAAAATAAGTATAATTAAGAAAAAATTTACAACAATCTATTGAGTCAATCTCCAAATTACATCAAACCTATCACAAACCAATTTACAGATAATTGATGGAAAATATATAATTAACCATATATACTAACATCACTCCTTCCTTTCCCAACTCCTCACATAGCTTGTTGTTCTCAATAACAAATATGCAATTAATTATTTGCTTCCTCTACATCTTGCAACCTTTTCCTCTTATTTCCACAACATTCAAAGACACAATAGGTAAATAATAATTTTGATAGAGAATGCATTAGAGGTTACAAGATACAAAATTATTTATGAAGTATGGTGACAACACCATAAGAAATTCAGTCTACATTCAGGAAAACAAAAACAACAATCTAAGTTCTCACACCATCAACAATGCTTCATTTCTATTGCTTTGAAATAGAACCAAAAAATAGAAATCCACAACGTTTCTCGTGGTCAGTAACCATTGAGAGAGCTAACCATTCTTGTAACACCCGCCATGCAAACCCCAGAGAACAAACATTGCAAACAATTTTTTTTTAAATAATACACAAAGTAAACATGCATTTGTTCATTAATTACATTTACATATTAATTACATTTACATTGCACATTAACAACTTAGTGTTACATTCTCTGGGGCACGTGAGGTTACTTCGCAAAACAACTAATAACAAAAGTAAAAGATAATGATAAATAAAATATCCATTAACATTATAATAACCATGAATAAGAGTACATCCATGAACCAAGAGTGAATGTATCACTAAATAATTATACAAAATCTTTCACAATAATGTTACAAAAGTCCCTAAATATTACATCAATAGTTATACAATACATTACATGATTTGATGAATGAATTACAATACAATTCCCAAACATGTGGGATGATACAAAGTACAATAACATTAGAAACTACAGAGTGAACACTGGTACAATTCCAACTGAAGGAATGTTGCAAATAAAGAATACTGATGAGGAACCCAATAGGTGTGGAGCACGTTCCACCCAACCATGTGAATTATGAATAACTCACCCCCCGTGCTTAGAGGTGACAAGGAAGTTAACTCGACCATGATTGTCAAACTGACTCCATGAACAACATAGTACGAATACAATTACAACTCAAGGTTACAATGACATAGACCACAACATTCACGAGTCAAGAAATAAGATAAAGATAAGAAACTCGCCACAATTAATCAAAGCAATGACAATTAAACAAGTCCAAAGAACATTCATAAATCATTCTCAAAAGAATCTGAAACACATTAAGCATACAACTTCCAAAACACATTTCCAGAGGCAATAAGCAACAAAGCAAATGGGTGTCTAGTGGAGAGTGTCATCGCATAACTCTCATGGGATCTCCTGGCTCTTCCTCCAACTAAGGCGTTGGCCCCCACGAAGAGCCACTCTCCCTAAGACCCCTAACATAAAACAAATCCAGGCAAGGGTTGAACTCAACAGATAAAGCACATAACTCAAAACCAAACCACGTGAGGCATAACTCATCTCGCAATAATTCATAACAAAATTCAACAACCCGTACAACCCTTCCATCATAAAACCAATAAATTTCAACTCCAAAAGTGTAATCAAGACAAAGATAACATTCAAGATTAAACATGCCTCTGGAACAAGGGTTTGTAAAACAACAGGGTTCCCACATGGACAACACTAACAATAACCATAATGGAAATGAAAACTCAAATTAATTTTGCAAGACAACACCAAATTTAATGTAATTCATTCCCAATCATTCAATTAAATTAATCTCACTAATTTGCTAATCGTTACAAAAAAATAAATAAATATAAGATTCTCATTTTCAAATATAATGAAATATAACTAACTCAATATAGTCCATTTATAATACGAAATAAGACTGATCTTCTATTTAAATTATTTGTTCAACATAACAAAAGATAAAATAATACCTCATATATATATATATTATTTAACACTTTAAATAAAATACAAAATTTACATTTTAAAATATAATTAAAATAATATTAAATAAAATAATTATAATTACATTTTAAATAAGATAAATTATAATTATTATATTTAATAAATTAAATATACACCAATATATATATATAACAAAAATTAAATTAAATTAAAATTAAAAAAAACAATTAACAAAAAAAAACTCTGTAGGTCGAGGCCTGCCGTCGCAGTCCTTGCAAGGACTACACTTGGCAGTCCCTATAGGGACTGGGCACAGTAGTCCTAGGGACTGCTGTGCATGGCAGCCAAGGCTGTCGCACACAACAATCTTCATGAGTGATGTGCAATAGTCTCTATGCCGCAACAGGGTACGGGGGGGTTCGGCCAGTCCATCCCTCCCCAAAGCCCCTTTTAATTTTATTTTTTTAAATCTCTTTTGTTTTTTTTTAAATTTCATTTTATAATAAATATAAAAAATTTCCATCCTAAATAGGTACGGACATCGACACAATTCGGCATGATTTTGAATTTGGAAAACAATTTTCAAATACATTTTAATGCAAACATAAATACATATTTATATATATATGTATATATATATACACACAAAATTTGTGTATATATATACATATATATATATAATTTATATAATTCCATATGAAGCAATAAACCAGTATAGGTACAGAAAGACAGAAATAAATATATTCTCCCATGTAGTGTCTGTAAATAACATTTTCTAAGGAAGATTGTTTATATAAAAGAAACAATTATATATATGAATATATATATATATATATGATTGTTTATTTACTCAAAATTTGTTTGTTTCAGATAAAATAAAGTATTTCCTTTCGTATCCATATAGACAATTTAGACATTTTAGAAGATGTAGATTTTGTTTGACAAACTAAAACAACCAATTACTTTATAGAAAACTAGTGTAATCTCTTTCAATAAATTTCTATTCAAATAAAAGTTTTCTTTCCTCACACAAATCATATTTAATTAATTTTATTTTTCTCTGAAAATAGAAAGTTGAAGGAGAAAACAAGTGGAACCTGGAGTCCTGCGCTTATTTGAGAGTCTGATGAAGCTTGCTTGATCCCGATGTCCTCTATGAAGAGCTTCTTGTTCCTACTTCGAAATCTCCTCTCCAGAATACTGTGCTCGAATTCGAATCCAATTCTTTATTCAAAAAATTCTCTCCAACATAATACAAGCAAAAGATTGAAAAACTCCCTTTCAAGAATTCAGATGAACTAATGATAACAGAAAACTTCAGAAGACTCAACAGTAGAGAACAATTATTTTGTGCAACTTCTATCTCCATAATCCTCTGTGTGTGAGAAAACTCACAAAAAAATTAATTAAATAAAAGATATTACCCATTTCTTTCAAAAGCTCTCAAAAATCATAAATAAAAGAAATTATATTTTTAAAAGCAAGATTTTCAGTCAGATCTGAGTTCTCATTCGTTCTCACAACTTTTTCATTCTTTTATTTATTTATTTTTCTATTTTCAATACTTTTTGTTTTAATTTTCATTTTTACAACTTTACTTGCAAAGCACATTATCTAATTAATTTAAATAATTTATTCTAACAATTATCCTAAACAAGATAATTAATTAAAATAATAAAACACAATTTAATATTTTAATTATCATTTAATAAACTCATGACTTTTAAAAATAAATAAAACATTTAAATATTTAAATACAATTTAATCTCACATTATAATACATAATATTACCATCATTTAAATCAAATAAATCACAACTTATAAAATACCAACATCAATAAAATACGACAAGACACAAACATGAACCATAGAGAATGACAACTACAAGAACGCACAAACCCATTCAAACAAGACGGTCTGACATCATGGGACGGGATTACTTCATTACCACCTCTGTTTCAACATTATACCATTGGGTTATAGGTGCTCGCCCTGTCCCAAAGCAGGTGGAATCGAGACTATGTACCTGCAATCCCTGCATACAAACAATGTTGTGCACAATATATCTATTTAAATACAAGCACCTCGTGAGAAGGAATCACAGCGTAGCATGGCACTCACGAATGAGTGATGTTACGCCATCCCCTCACCATAACCACATTAGCAACTACAACATTGAATATAAAACAACATCACTAGGATATACAAATCACCTCATATCATCATGAACAATTACTAATTCACTGCATCACCACCTAATACTACATCTATATAAAAGCATCACCAATTAAATGCAATCATAATGTAATATCATACTCACAAAAATACCATTAGAAGATCTTGTCCCATCTTCCTCTTTTGATTCCTTAGCCAGACTACCATATATACTAACATCACTCCTTCCTTTCTCAACTCCTCACATAGCCTGTTGTTCTCAATAACAAATATGCAATTAATTATTTGCTTCCTCTACATCTTGCAACCTTTTCCTCTTATTTCCACAACATTCAAAGACACAATAGGTAAATAATAATTTTGATAGAGAATGCATTAGAGGTTA
>VDFB02187679.1:0-16407 GCA_007258455.2 Sequoia sempervirens | reverse complement strand
ATGTAAAATTGAATATTTTTAGATAGTATAATGATGTGGTCCATTTACAATAATGAAAAATTATTCGATTATTTTTGCCATGATTTTGGAACATACAAAATATAGAAGCATGCATTGAGTAGTGTTTGTACCACAATTTGATATAATCATGAATTACAACTTGCTTGAGTAAGAGCTATCTAATTTTTATGCACACAATTAGATTATAAAGATATTGAAATGGTGGGAAAAATGTGTGCACTAAAATGGAATGGGGGTTCACAAATTTTACTATAAATAGAAAGGGAAAAATGGGGTATAATGCACCTATTTCACTTTATTTCATTAGGAAAAAGAGATCCCTTGAGCCAAGGTTGACTTTCAGCCCTTAGGTGAGTCAACTTTGAAGGAGATCTTGTTTTCCTTATAATTTATGACGGGGATTTGCTGAAACAACACTTTTGGGAGAAAGATTAAAAATAGCAAATAAACCCAAAAATGCAATGCAATACATGAAATTAGAAGATTAAACCTTAATCTAGCGGAACCTACAACTTTTAGATAGATTTGAGATGGTTTAATATTTTTGCAACTGTCAAAACAATTTGTTGCTGTTGTATGTCCTCTGGGACTCATTCGCCCAAGGGGGCAAATGGGTCTTTGTAGGGCTTTTTGAAATCAATTTTTGGGTCCTCTGGTCCTATGTCTGCACTTCTGAATTTTTTGGATTTTACAATTGAAAGTTTGGAAATAAATCATGTAGGTGAGTTTCCATGGCTCGATGACAACTTTGACAACTTTTGCAACTTGGATAACTTTTCTAGTTTTGCACTTCAAGAGATCTTCAATCCTTCTTCAACCTAAGATTTACGAAACACACACAAGATGAAAAAATTATTTGCTTTTGGTGAATGGGGGTTTGCCTTGGACAAACCTCATTTGGGTAATTAAACTTTGAATTGAAACAATGAAGCATGAAGGAATGATGAATGAACAATTGTTATGTTGCAACTCACCAAACCCTTGATTTGAAACCCTCGAATGACTATAACTTAGTAGATCTCTCCAATGTCTTGATTTGTATGAATGGCTTGATTGATGATGTGGTCTTGATGTTTGAAATTTGACTTGAATGCATGAAACCTACATCACAATGTTAACTCCAAAAACATGCATGATGTTTGATAATTTTGACATGATGTTTGAGATCTTGATTGTTGCAGCAAATGCTTGGGAAATCTACTCTTGAACACTTTTGACAATAATCTTAACTCTTGTGAAACTTGCTTTTGAAAATCTAGGATTTGAATTGATAAAAAGACCTTGCTTTTATAGACAATTATCTAATTTCTCGAAAATTAAACATCAAAGCAGACACTGGAAACTTGAATTTAGGATCTTAAGATGCTGCCAAAAACATATTTAAAATATGAATTTAGCAACTAAAGGGGAACCATTCGTTAGGACTTGACCTAAATTGCTAGGACCTATTCATTTCGGGGTGTTAAAAATGATAATTACATTAATTAAATCATAATTCCCTTTTTAGAAATTACAATTAATTAGGCTTGTAGATGCATAATTGAGCCAATTAGAGGCTTAATTAAGTCAATTTAATTAAGAGACCCAAGCATAGTGTGAAAATGTAAAGGAGTACATTTTCTGAGACTACAAATATCAACATTATGAAGGAGCATACATATAAATTAGAAGTTATCCTTTGGTTAAGCCACCATGGGTAGGGGGATTAGTTCGTCCAAGTCACTCAAGGTTCAAACTATTGGTATGTGGAGCCTAATCATGCTCTGGGTTAATATTTTAATGACTTTGACAGTCGTGGTTTCCCTCGAAATTAATTAACGGGGTTGTCATTCATTGTTTAGTTGCCATTTTTAGTAAAGGAAATTTGTAAATAAAACCTGTTGGAAATCGGTTTGTAATTGCTCCATAACTATCAATTTATTTGCCATAACATTGGATTCTTTGGCTTCCAGTCATAATCTAATAGTAACATAGAGGAATGCCCGTGTTTTCTAAAATGACTACGAGCGGGAAAACTGTGTCGGTTGGGGAGTCCTCTGTTCTGTGCTAGAATACTGGGCTGACAGGGGAGTTTTCTGTTTCTGGTGAGGCTCTCAGGGGTGCTGGAGCGGGTGCTAGCGTCGGGGCTGGGGTTGGTGCTGGCGTCGGGGTTGGTTCTGGTGTTGGCGCTGGGGTTGGCTCTGGTGCTGGCGTCGGGGCTGGATCTGGTAAGGGTATCAAGGGTGTTGGCTCATCTGTGCGTGCACCTAGATCATATATGAATATTAAGCAGAGTTTTGATGGTTTCATCCCTGTGAAAAACCCCATCACAGTGAAGATTAAGGATGAGTTAGCAGAAGAAATAAATGATAGTGTAGCAGAGCTTTCTGCTCAAGGGGTGATCTGTCGGTTTAGGGGCTTTTGGCCAAGCCTTCCTCAGCTGCACTCTTGGATCACCAATAAATGGGAGCCCCTCATCACTGGTAAAGTTCAAATCTTCCCTATGGCCAAAGGTTTTTTTGTTGCTAAGTTTGAAAATACTTTAGATAGAGACAAAATCTTGTATGAAAATTTCTTTTGCTGGGAGGACAAATACCATCTGATGGTTAAACCTTGGCACACCAACTTTAACCCAGCTTCTGAAACCTTCAATAAATTCCCGATTTGGGTCCGGTTGCCTAATCTCCCTCTTCACCTTTGGAGTGACTCTCTCTTGGAGGAGGTTGGGGAAGCCCTAGGTGATTTTTTAACTGTGGACAATGAATTTTATAATCTTTATCACTCTACCTTTGCCCGAATACTTGTTGAAATTGATGTCTCAAAAGGACTGCCTGCTGAGGTTCTCTTAAAATCTTCTAGGGGGTCTTGGATCCAATCGTTGGATTATGAGGGGGTCCCTTTCCGCTGTAGAAGATGCTTCAAAACAGGACATGCTGCTGCTCAATGTGGTTTTGAGAAGAAGTCTAAGACAACTACTTGGTGGAATGGCGCTTCACAACAACATTACACGGTGGAGAAGAAATCTGATCCGCTTCAGAGCTTCTCTGATGTGGTGGCTTCTGATTTACATGCTGCTGGGGCTTCTGACTCACAGGCTGCTGGGGTTTCTGATTCACTTGCTGCTGGGGCTTCTGATTCACAGGTTGCTGGTGTTTCGTCTGCTGGGGTTTCTCCTTCCTCCGCTGGGGAAGCTACCATGATAAATCATATTGAGAATACTACTAGACCGGTTTCTGTCTCTACTGATGGTGCTTTGTTTCCCACCTCTGATTGCTCTCCGGTTATTTCCACACCTATTCAGGCGAACTCTGATGTTACCTCCCGGGTTGCGGATTTTCATCCTCAGGAAATTAATGGGCTGGCTTGGCAGGCTAAGGCAGCACAAGTTGAAGAAGGCTGGACTACTGTTACTGGAAAAAAATCTAAACCCTCTGGGCCTTCTTTCGATATGACTCTTCGCTCCAACAAACGAAACTCTAATTGTAAAACTTAATGGTGTTTGTTTGTGAGCTGGTTTTTTGTTGACTGCAGGCTGTCTTTTCTGCAGTCTGGTTTTTTTGGCTTGTTTAAGCTATTTGGCTTTTGGTTGTAATGGGTTCCAGATCCCATCAAAATTGTTTTCCCCAATTTCAAAAACTATCAATTTATTTGCTACGGATTGGAAGTGAATCTTCACAACATGAAGGTGTACAGTTGTGTGTGGGAAGTTAGAAGGTCATATAATTTGGAAATGCACTTGCAACAGTAGCACACAAGCAGTGGATTATCGTTTGTGTATGAGCACACAACGGTAGTGTTGCACATAGAGTGTTGTAGGTTTTTATTTTCTTAGTGGGATAATTTATTTTCTTTTAATTATAGGTTTTTTCTACACTTTTATTAAGCTTGTTTAGGATAATAAAGTGAGTATCATTTAATAACAAGTATAAAAAGTGATGAATTGTCTCCACCTTTTAAAAGTGGAGCATTTATTTTGTTATCACTTTATTTAATATTGGTGGTTAGTGGTGGTTAATTCCTATTGATTGATTTGCCACCTCCATCCTCTCTTTAGTTCTATATAAACTCACTACCTAGCATTTGTTGATGTTTTTCTAGTTTATGCAACTTTGAATTTCTCTTATAAAATTCATTGGGTTATTCAATCTATTTTAGATTTCTAATATGGTATTAAAATTTTTGTTTTGAGAAAGCTAAGTTCTTAGCTTCTTAATTGAGATATTGAGATTTTCATGTAAAATCTTGTAAATTCCCGTATGCTTTTCTCTTGTGTTTTGAACGATTTGGAAAATTAGAAAGGGTTTGCAAAGATCTAATAACCTTCTCATTTTGCATGTGTTTTGTGACATTTGGGTGATTGCAACATTTTTGGTCATACTGGTGGTATTCTTGACTATTCTAATGCATCCAAGAGGCTCAAGAAAGTCAAGGTTGGTTTTTGTTTCATCCAATTTGGAAATCGTTTGACATAGTTGCAAATAGGGGTTTGAAGCTCATATTTGGCGAATAGGTTTTTATAGGAGCATTTTCAGTCGGAAAAGACCTTGCTATTGCGTTCAGGAGGTCGAGGAGACGAACTTTGACATAAAATTTGCCCATATTTGGTGTCGAGAGTTGCAAAGGATTTTTTTTTACTAGGAGGGTTGTACGACTCTCTAGTTTCAAATTCCACAATTTTTTAAATATATATATATATATATATAACGCTTTTAAAGCGTTGTGCTAACACTTACAACCTAGCACTAGTGTTAAGGGCTTTAAGCCTTGTGTTTAGCGCTTTGGCCAAGCCCTAACAACCCCACGAGACTTTAGTCTGTTGGGTGGTAGCAGTCTAGCCGTTGACTATTAGCAGCCTTGCAAATCGCGAAGCAACGATATAAGCTACAATTTAAAATAAGAAATGGCGTGGTAAGCACTTAACCATGACAATGAATTTCGACTTAACTGCCAACAATTATCCCTAAACTATCAACCAATTTTGCATTCACCGACCTCAACCACCCAATCTGTCGCCACAGTGCTGCCCAACGACCACCATCACCATAGCACTGCCCAACGACCACCGTCGAAGAGAGTGCCACTTTTTGGCCACTAGGGGGCCACTAGGGCCCTCTAATAGGCCAAACTGGTCCTTTTTTTAAAACTTACATAACTTTTCACCACAATGTTAGATTTTCAAAAATGAAATATCACTGGAAAGCTAGAGACAAGCACTTTCCAACCATAGAGGTGTTGAAAAGAATGCTTGCCATTTTTTACTAGATATTTTAGGTTGAATTTGTTTGTTGTTAATTTCTTCAACAAACATAACTTTCACCCGAGTGCTCCAATTTTTGGAAACTAATAGGCTTTGGAAAGGCGGTGAAGAGCATTGCACAATTACAAGGCTAATTTTTTCAGATTTTGTCTCAAGTTCACTTTGTATCAGAATTATTGATTTTGGTTATTTTGAGCCTGTAAAGCACATTATCCTGGAAAATGCTTTGTAAATAGACTAAACTATAAAGTGCCAATCTTATAATATTTGGGGGGGGGGTGATTTTTCATACTAGTGAAAAGGGTGTGGGTGTTTTTCTGTTCTTATGTTCACTTTCCTTTTGCACTTTCCTTTTGCATCTCTTCATCATGACTCAAACAACAATTCTTATTCAAACCGCATACAACTATTTTGAGTGGAAGTCTAAAATGCAAATTCACTTAAGAAGTCTTGGTTTGCATAGAATAACAATGTGATTAGAAACTGAACCTACTAAAGATGAAGAAAAGCCTAAGTGGTTTAATAAATGTGATGAAACATATGGAACATTTTGTTTGTTTGTATTTCCTAATTTGTTCTTTCATATTGAATATTTGAATACTCCAAATGAAATATGGAAAAAACTATAATATCTTTTTAGCACTCAAGATTCTATGAGAGGTCATATGTTAGAAAATGAACTAGTTAGTTTAAGTCCAGACAACTTCAACATAATTCAAGATTTTTTCACCAAATTGAAATCACTAAGGCTACAACTAAAGCAATGCAGAATTGATAAGAAAGATGAACAACTGATTCTAAGTATCCTTTCTAGCTAAGTTATGAATATTCAATATTTGTTTCTACCTTTTATGCTACTAAGGATGCATTTGAGTTTAAATTCACCATGCCATCTTTGGATGATTTTGCTACTTTTCTCACACGAGAGCAAGATAAGCTAATCCAGATGGGAACTTTTAAGTCTTCTAAGTCACATGCCTTGCCTACCAATCATGGCACAAATGAACAATGAGGAAAAAGTGGTAATAAGGATATAAAACAAAATCATAACAAAGAGAAAAAGGATTAGAAATCAGTTGTTCCAAAAAATAACTAATGAGATCTCTTCAAAAGGCGACAAGTATAAGAAAGAGAAGGTCAAATGTGCATATTGTAAACGACCCGGTCATGCTGAGCACAAATGTTTGAAAAAAAAGTAGATCACTTGACACACATTCTTGAAAAGAATAATCTTAGTGTTCTTGATTTCATCAAACAAAGTTCAGATGAGGCTCATCACAAGGCTAAAGACAACAAGGGGAAAGGAAAGGGCAAGGCCCTTGTAGTAGTTGCTTCTCCATTATCCAGCTGGGTTTTCGATTTGGGTGCCTCGCACCACATGGTTTTTCTTTAAGACAAAATTGTATCTTTGGAGCTATGTACTACACCTTCCATTTTGATGGGTGACAACACTCCTATTGAGGTGTGTGGGAAAGGGTTTGTTGATATGGGGGATGCTACATTTTAGGATGTTCTTTATGTGCCCTCATTTTCAACTAATCTCCTATCAATCCATGAAATCACTCACACAGGTACATGCAAGTGGGTTGAGTTCACTCTATATTTAGTGGTGATTCGTGAGTTGCACAATGGTTCTATAGTTGTAGTTGGGAGAGCAGATCATCCATATCAGTTTTATTTGTTCTCTCACTTTGTTCCTAATCCACCTTTGTTTGTTCTAATCACTCATTTAGATGATGTGAGTAATTTGTGGCATTAATGGTATGGCCACTTGAACTATTGCTATTTGCAATAGCTTAGTCAACAAGACATAGTTGTTGGGAAATTTTTGGTCATCTCAAAAAGAGCATCCAAGAACAATAGTGCCTTCAGTAATTTTAATTTCATTAGACTACCTCAAAGACATACTACTATGCCACAAAGCAAAATAATGTTGCAAGTATGAGCTAGTTTGGTGGTGTTGTCATTGATGTCAACACAGTTCAATATGTTACAAATTGTTGAGATGCTGGTGAGATGTTGTGAGTACATGGAGCTATCTTTATGGTGTTGCAGATGTGGTTGTTTGATGAGTTTCCAAGTGTTTTTGAGAAAATTAATATAGAAGAGAAGTCACAGTGATGAATGTGTTAGAATGTGCTCCGGTATGTGCTTCACGTTTCTCCTATGTTGATCCTATGCTTGTGCGGATCTGAAGGTGCATTGTTGGTATTTTAATGGTAACATATGCTGAGTTTCAACTTCTGGTGAGATGGCGCGTGAAAGTTGTGTCCACTGGTACGTGAACTGTCTGGCAAGTTTGATCTTCTGTGGACTGGGAGAAATGTTTCCGCTCCGCAATCCTCCACTGTTTTGATTTAGCTCATCCGGATCTGGGATGTCTTGTGAAGGTCTTTCCTATGCCCTGGCGAAGAATTTTGGAGTTTGGTAATCAGGAAGTCACGTTTCTATATTCCAGTACAGGTTTGCATAGTTTAGATGATTTGGTGAAAGGTATTCAGTGTATGAAGTATGCTGTTTTGTTGCAGACGTATCTGAAGAAATATAAGATAAAGTTTCGTGAATAATGAAGCATGTTGAGGTGTCCACGTGTCATCTTCATGCTGGGAAGTGTGTGCATCATTGTTCAATTGTGTTTTCATTAGGTTTGTCCGATCTGGTGTTTACACTTCATTTGAAGACTAAAATTTAAATTGAGGAAGCGTGTAGAAGATTCAAGAAAATAATTTTATTGGTCCACTCTTATTCCTTTCCACCGTGGGAATTTTGAGGTGCCGAACTAATTTGAATTTATGAAATGATGTTTTGTGGCCGACCTTGGTAAATGTTTCTAAGGTTGAGAATAGTATAAAAGAAAGTTGAATTGTGAAGAGATGTATGCCAGTGTGATGCAAAGTGACAAAAGAGTGCCACAAATCTGAAGAGTAGAAGTGTGTGTGAGTGAGTTGTGATAACAATTTTCAGTGTGCTGAAGGTTTTTGTAATCTTGCAAATGTGCTTTAATTGCAGTGGTGAATCTTTTGTTCTCTTTTGTATCTGTAGGCAGTGAGCCTCCTTGTTGGACAGTGAGTCCTTTGTAGGCAGTGAAACTTTGTATTTGGACAGTGAGTCCTTTGTAGGTAGCGAGCCTTTGTATTTGGACAATGAGTCCTCTTTTGGGTAGTGAGCCCTTGGTAGTGATCCTTTGTATTTGGATAGTGAGCCCTTAGCAGTGAGCCTTTGTATTCAGTTTATAATCTTTATATTGTGAGCTAACCCTCACCATGGTTTTTCCCTTATTGGGTTTTTCACATAAAAATATGGTGTTCATTGTGTTGATTTACTTTTTGTTATTTATGTTTCATGCTCATATTCAATAACAAAATAGTGTGGTTGAAGATTTGATAAGTGATAAAGTTTTAAGTTTAAATTTGTGTGACAACTAATTCACCCCCCCTCTCAGTTGTCTTGTGCCTATTTAACAATTGGTATCAGAGCTTGTAGTTCCTTGTGTAGAGCTTAACCACTTAAGGAAGATTCGATGGTGCACAAATTGGTGATCCCTATGTTTGATGGAACTAACTACAATGACTGGAAGGGATAGATGAGTGGATACATTATCTCTCTTGGTTTCAAGACCTAGAAGGCTGTTGAGAATAAGTATACACTTCCATCCGATGGTGTTAATTCTATAGATGAGATCTCTGCTTATGAAGAAAATGAGAAGGCGAAGTATGCGATTTGTAGTGGTTTATCTAAAAATGAGCGAGTGAAGGTTAATTCTCTGGATACTGAATATGAAGTTTGGAAGTTGGAAGTTGGAAGACATGTATGAAGGAAATGAAAAGGTGAAATTGACAAAGAGGCTAGTGGAAAAGCGTAGATTTGTGAACCTGAAGATGGAGGATGGTGAAGAATTTACAAGCTTCTTTCAGAGAGTTGAACTGGCAGCAAATGAAGTTAGAAATCAAGGAGGAAAACTAGCAGATGAAGATATAACCGAGAAGATCCTGATCACTTTACTGGAATGTTCTAGCGACAAGATCTCTGTTATTGAAGAAATGTATGATCCTAAGAAGTACACTCTAGAAGATCTATTCGACACCTTGCAAGCATTTGAGATAAGAAAGTTCTGGAAAGAAGAAAAGACAAAAGAGAAGACATGAACAACATTTAAGGCTTTGAAGATTGAAGAACCAGATAGCGATGATGAAGAGTTGGAAGAAAATTTCACCAGGAAATTGAAGAAAGGAACTGGAAAGTACAAAGGTATATTACCCTTTAAATGCTTTAGTTGTGGTAACATTGGTCATTATGCTTCGAGATGTCCAAATAGGGCTACACATAAGAAGAACAAGGATTATAAGGATAAGGATAGGAAGGATAAGAAGTATAAGAAGCTGTACTATGTTAAGGAAGAGGCAGGTATTTCTGATGATGAATTTGAAAATGAGGATGATGATAGTGAATGCTTATTCTTAGCTTTGGAAAGTAAATCTGTATCCACTAACTCTGGAAAATGTGTAAGTAAGAAGGCTCCGGAGGTTAAGAAGAATATGAGTGAAGGTACCTTGGTTGCCACTTTTCATGCAAGATAGGATGAAAACTACTTGTTAATTGATAGTGGATGTTCAAATCACATGACCAGAGATAAGAGTAAGTTCATTAAACTTGAAAAATATGATGGTGGTTTGGTCATGTTCGGTGATGATTCAGGAGATAAGATCTATGGTAAAGGTTCAATCAGTTTTGATGGAGTCCATAATACTGATGATGTATATTATGTGAAGGGTTTGAGACATAATCTTTTGAGTGTTGGTCAAATGTGTAGCAATGGCTTTAAACTTGTGTTTCAAAACAATATTTGTGAAATTAGAAAAGGATCCAAAAATGGAGATATGATTGTTGTTGGAAGAACTCATTGAAACATCTATCGGTTGAAGGGAGTTGATGGTCATTGCCTTGTATCTCAAATAAGTGAAAGTTGGTTATGGCACCAGAGAATGGGACGTGAACTTTGATAACCTAGTCAAGATCAATGCTAAGGAGATTGTTCGGGGACTTCCTAGAATCACAAGACCTGCTAATGCTATTTGCAGAAGTTGTCAATTGGGGAAGTAGACAAGATGTAGCTTTAAGGGAAAAGAGCATTCTACTACCAGAATGCTGGAGTTGATTCACACTGATCTCTGTGGTCCGACTAGGATCGAAAGCCTGAATGGTGATAGGTATTGTATGTTGCTTATTGATGATTATACTCGAATGACATGGGTTGCTTTTCTCAAAGAAAAGAATCAGGCCCTGGATAGGTTTAAGGTATTCAAAGCTAGAGTGGAAAATGAAGTAAATATGAAAATCAAGTGTTTGAGATCTGATAGAGGTGGCGAATTCACTTTTGGTGAATTTAATGCATTTTGTGAGAAGCATGGCATAAAAAGACAATTTTTTGCTCCGAGAACCCCTCAGCAGAACGGAGTAGTTGAAAGGAAAAACATGACAGTACAAGAAGCTGCTAGAACTATGATCAAATAGTCCAATGTGCCGGATGTGTATTGGAGAGAAGCGATACATACTGCTGTTTATGTTCTTAACAAAGTTTAGATCAGACACAACAACACAAATACACCCTTTGAGTTATGGACTGGTAAGACTCCTACTGTGAAATATCTTAAGGTATTTGGAAGTAGATGCTATATTAAAAGAGATGATGAAAATCTTGGAAGGTTTGATGCTAGATGTGATGAAGGAATATTTCTTGGGTCTTCTACTACTAGCAAGGCATACGGATGCTTTAACAAAAGGTTGAGAAAAATCATTGAAAGTGCTAATGTGAAAGTTGATGAAGACATACGCAGACCTATTGAGATAAGTGAAGTTGAACCCGATGATCCTATTTACGGACATATACCTGAAGAAAATAAGGAGAAGGAAGAAGAAGAAGAGAAAGAAGAAGAACAAGTGGAAGAAGAAGAAGAGAATGAACCAGAACCTACTACTAGGACTCCTAAATATGTAGAAAAGAATCATCCAAAAGATTAGATAATTGGACAAAAGTGAAGGTGTGAAGACAAGAAGTAGAGTTGCAACCGAGGTAAATTTGTGTTTACTCTCTAAAATAGAACCTAAATCTATAAAAGAAGAATGCGAAGAAGAAATTTGGATGAGAGCTATGAAAGAAGAACTACAACAGATAGAAAAGAATCAGACATGGGAAATAGTCCCTAGACCTGTGAACAAAAATGTGATTGGATCAAAATGGGTGTTTCAGAACAAATTGAATGAAAATGGAGTAGTAAGGAATAAGGAAAGACTGGTATGCAAAGGATATTCACAAGTTGAAGGTCTAGATTTTGAAGAAACTTTTGCACTTGTGGCCAAAATGGAAGCTATCCGAATGTTTTTGGAATTCTCTGCCCACAAGGACTTCAAGGTATATCAAAGAGATGTTAAGTCAACTGTTTTGAATGGTGAGTTGGAGGAAGAAGTGTACATGGAGCAACTTGAAGGGTTTCAGTTGTCTGAAAAATCAGATATGGTGTGTAAATTGAAGAAAACATTGTATGGACTAAAACAAGCTCCCAGAGCTTGGTATGTAAGACTGGATAGATATCTGACAAAGCAAGTATTTAACAAAGGTTTTGCTAACAACAACCTCTACTTCAAAGTGCAAGGTAATAAGATGTTGATTGTAGTTGTTTATGTTGATGAGATATCACTTTTGGTGGAAATGATGGCATGTGTAAAAAGTTTGTTGAAGAAATGCAAAAAGAATTTGAGATGTTTATGATTGGTTAATTGAATTTGTTCCTTGCTCTACAAGTGAATCAAACTAATAAAAGGATATTCATTTCTCAATCTAAGTATGTAAAAGAGTTGAAATTTTTTGGGATGAAAGATTCTAAATCGGTTTGTACTCCTATGGTAACTGGATGTAAACTGAGCAAAGATGATGAATTTGCTAAAACTGATTAGAGAAAATACAAATCCATGATTGGTGGACTATTGTACCTTACTGCTACCAGACCAGATATTATGCATGCTATCTGTTTAGTTGCTAGATTTCAAGCAGATCCTAGAGAAGCACATCTTATGGCTATTAAAAGGATATTTAGATATCGTAAAAGCACATCAAAATATGGACTATGGTACCCTAAGAGTAATGATTTCACCCTGAGTGCTTATACAAATGCAGATTGGGCTAGATGTGTAGATGACCAGAAGAGTACCAGTGGTGGTGCTTTCTTTCTTGGAAGAAGACTAGTTTCATGGTTGAGTAAAAAGAAAGACTTGGTTTCTTTATCCATTGCAGAGGAAAAATATATTACTGTAGCATCCTGCTGCACACAAGTTTTGTGGATGAAACAAACTCTAAAAGACATTGGTGTGACATGTGATAAGCCTATTCCCATTTTTTCTAAAAATACAAGTGAAATAAACATTTGAAAGAACCCGGTTATGCATTCAAGAATGAAGCACATATCTATCAAGTATCATTTTTTGAGAGAAAAAGTGTTGGAGAATGAGGTCAGACTAGAGTATGTGACAACAAAGGAACAAATTGTAGACATATTTACTAAGGCACTTCCGAAGGATACTTTTGAGCATCTTAGGGAGAGGTTGGGGTTCATTGGCCCTCCTAACTAGGTGTGCATGAAGGTGCATTGGTCCAGTGAATTCAAAGATTCTTCATTTATTTGGACTGATAAATGGGTCTACTCCACATGGGGAGTAGAAGTGGTTTCATTGTTGTAGTATGGGTGTACTCCTAAGGGGGAGTAATTAGTGTTGTTGATTTTTGCCATTGATGTCAAAGGGGGAGAAAAGGTTATGTGTTGCCATCAATGACAAAGGAGGAGATTGTTGCAAGTATGAGCTAGTTTGGTGGTGTTGTCATTGATGTCAACACAGTTAGTATGTTGAAGATTGTTGAGATGATGGTGAGATGTTGTGAGTACATGGAGCTATTTTTATGGTGTTGCAAATGTACTAGTTTGATGAGTTTCCAAGTGATTTCGAGAAAATTAATATAGAAGAGAAGTTAGAGTGATGAATGTGTTTAGAATGTGCTCCGGTATGTGCTCCACATTTCTCCTATGTTGATCTTATGCTTGTGCGGATCTGAAGGCATGTTGGTATTTTCATGGTAACATATACCGAGTTTCAGCTTCTGGTGAGATGGTACGTGAAAGTTGTGTCCACCAGTATGTGAATTGTCTGGCAAGTTTGATCTTCTGTGGACTAGGAGAAATGTTCCGCTCCATAGTCCACTGTTTTGATTTAGCTCGTGTAGATCTAGGATATGTCTTGTGTAACATCCCGCTATGCAACCCCGTAGGGTAAGAGCCAAAAGAGGACAAGATAATTTTTTTTTGACATAAAGAATAACTTACACAAAAAAATAGTTTACAATACAATAAATCGTCAACATACATGGCCAAGCATGGCCGAACACAACCCAAAGGAGAGGACTAATCCACCCTCCATATAAAATCTGAACAAGAGCAAACATAATAGCTCCAAAAATTTTGCTCCGGAACTTCCTGCTCTAGAACTTCCTTCTGCTCCAAAACTTCCTACTTTAGAACCTGCTACTCTAAAACTTCCTGCTGCTTTGAAATTTCTTGCTCCAAAACTTCCTGTTGCTCAAGAAATTCTTGCTCTAGAACTTCCTATTGCTCTGGAACCTGCTGCTCCGGAACTTCCTGCTCTGGAACTTGTTGCTCCGGAACTTCTTGCTACTCTGGAACTTCACAGCAGTGACACAAAACAACAAAATAGGAAGCATTGATGCGCCAAAATTTTTGTAGACTATTACAAGAAGGAAATACACGACCAAAGGTCTGATTTTGCATGAAATTTTTTGAAGTAAAATCCATAAAGATCATTAATATACAAGCGAGTCCGATACCAACACTAGAACCCGTAAGCCAAATATAAAACATCACATTTCTTCTTATTAATTAATATGATTACATCTTCTTTCTCAACAGAGTAAAATATATAAAGGAATATATAAGAGTACAAAGGAATACCAATAAATAAAATACATCAACATATAAGACAAGTACAAGAGGGATCAACTCTAACTGGTGCTCCAATAACCTGTACGCCGGTCCCCAATGGTAGTGGCAACGCCTCCCTGCCATGTGGACTCAAAAGAGGCCACCCCACCGTGCTCAGAGGTAGTCACAAGGACCAAGCAAAAATAACAAGGTAAGGGTGACATATGGACAACACTCACATCAGACACAAAGCAAACATGGAATATAATGCATTAAATCCAAAATCACAACATGAAGATGCTCATACAATAACTTGTCAGGTACTACTCACGACTACTAAGGTACGAGGTATTAGAGAGCAGACAAAAAGGAGTATCATCATGGGTGTTCAAAGGGATGGCACCACACTAAATCAAGTACACCTCTCATACAGATGAAGAAGCTCAAGCATGCCCAAATCAATGCCCTGCAGATGGATGACTCAATGCCCTGTAGACGGATAGGCCTTCTCGAGTGCATCCTTAGCCTTTACAAGTGATCAAGGCCATGCACAAGGACTCATTATCTTATAGTGTTTTACCCCATTATTTTTATTTAGTTATTACTTGTTTACTCTAACTCTGCTACCAGTTCCCCTGACAACCACCTGCGGGCCCCGAGCCCGTAGAGAGCCACTCCATATGGCCACTTTATTTCCTAGACCTGTGCTCATTTGGTTTAACCAAACAAGGGATCCAAAGCATACATGAAACAAAAGGAAAAGCCACAATTTTTGTCATAGAAACCATTTAAAACAACCAAGCTAATAATGCTGTAAGAAGACACATTTAACAGCTGTAAACCAACATGAAATGGAGGCATAAAAATTACATAAAAATTCAAAGTACCTAGATTAAAATTCTAAGCCCGACCTAGTTCAGATTTTGGTGTTTCAAGTTGGAATCCACCTTCAATTTTTGAGTTTAGGACAAAAAATGAATTGTTGTTATGAAAAATGTCTTTTTTTCAAACTAAGCAAGAAAATCATCAAAAAATAAAAGTGCCCAGATTTCAAATCTTCCAAAGACTCATTTGAGATCTTGGAATTTCTATATGAAATCCACCCTTAAATTTCATTTTTATCGAGAGGATAATGATCAGCAAATAAAAAACATGTTTTTACAAATTGGTCAAAAGAAAGAATAAGAAAGAGCCCATAAATTAGATTTTTCCCAACAACACATTTCATGTTTGTTGGAAATGTACAAAAATCAGCCATAAACAATACTATAGAGCAACAACTTGAATTTAAAAAAACCAACATTCAAACCCCAAGCAACACAAAAAAGAAATAGAGGAGTTCCTCCAATTTTTATGAGATAGAAATAACTCAGATCAAAAAAATATCAGCCATACAAGAAACATGAGTAAATGCCCAAATTCCTAGCCATACAACAATGAAGAATAATAGAAAATTACCTCAATTTTCCCCAAAATAGAAATGGAGAATTTCTCAATGAAGAAGACACAACCAAAGTCCAAAACTAGATAACAAGTAAGGAATGGCGCATTGATTTCAACAAGCTACTACCCACAAATTTCTTCTCAGGAAAACTTCCATAATCACCCCAACTCAGTTGTCCAAATCATGGGGTTTCCTCCTCCATGCAAAACAACAAATTTTCTTTTCCTCTCCAAAATAATGATCCCTTAAACAAAACTCCCTTTTTTTTATATTTTCCCCAAAACCATAAAAAAATAAAGCATTTGATAAAATTAGCTATTAAAGCTCCCCCAAAAGGAACAATTAATTAAAGTCACAAAATGCAACATTAAAATGCACATAGCTCCCCCAAAAGGATTAGTAAATATTTAAATAAAATATTTAAAATCTCAAGAAAATAACAATTCAAATCCCCAAATAATTAACCACCATAAAATACCATATTTAAAAATATGTGAAGATGCCAATGGAACCACATCAAAACACTGACAATCTAAATTAAATATATATATAATCACATAAAATATTAATGAAAACCAAGACCAAATACCTCAATGAGACAAACTAGAAAATTACTTATGACAGAAGGATGCCCCAAATGTTACCGTTAGGTAACCAGATGGTAAGACAACACAAAAACACTACCCTAACAGGGTACAATGGGATAGGGTAGGGGACGTTTGGCC
>VDFB02187678.1:0-43599 GCA_007258455.2 Sequoia sempervirens | reverse complement strand
CACTGAGAAGATCAGGATTGAGAAGGGGACATTACAGTCCGCCCTCCCCAAGATTGCTTGTCCTCAAGCAATCGCAAACCAGGATGCTGCAGAATCTCATCACTTTCCCAAGTTGCATCCTCCATAGGCAGGTTCTTCCACTTTACCAGGTATTCTCTGATGGTTCTTTTCCTCAAAGAACGTTCTCTGACATCGAGTATCTCCTCTGGAATTAGAACCAACTGTCCTTCTTCATCCAACGGTGGCAACTGTGATGAAGCAACCACATTATGTCCAAGTGCCTTCTTGAGGCGAGACACGTGGAAGACGTTATGCACTCTGCTATCAGAAGGTAGCTCTAATTCATAAGCTACTGCCCCAACTTTTCTGATGACCCTGAATGGCCCATAGAAGCGACGTTTGAGCTTCTCAGCTCCACTCTTCTTGAGAGTAGACTGTCTATAAGGTTGTAAACGAAGATAGACCATATCCCCAACCTCGAAAGCACGCTCAACACGCCTCTGATCAGCATACAACTTCTGCTGATTTTGTGCAATCTGCAAATTATCCTTCAAGGATCTCATTATGTCTTGACTATGCTGCAACAAATCCTTGGCTAGGGGTGCTTTGCTGTCACCAAACACCAAATCTGCAAAACTGGGTGCTTCATACCCATAAAATGCCAAGAAAGGAGACATCTTAATCGACATATGGAAAGAAGAATTGTAGCAGTACTCGCCTATATGCAGCCACTTAACCCATGCTCTCTGCTGCTCTGACACATAGTTTCTCAAGTAGCCTTCCAACCACTTGTTCACTACTTCTGTTTGTCCATCTGTTTGGGGGTGATAACTAGTGCTTGGAGTGAGCACCGTACCACTCATTCTGAAAACTTCTTGCCAAAACGTACTTAGGAACTTGCTGTCCCTATCACTCACAATGTTCTTTGGCAACCCATGCAGCCTAAACACCTCTCGAAAGAACAAATCTGCAACTTGGGCTGCAGAAAAAGTGCTGGTAATGGCGAAGAAATAAGCAAATTTGGTTAATCTGTCAACTACCACGTAAATACAATCCTTCCCTTGGGCCTTGGGCAACCCAGTGATGAAGTCCATCGAAATGCTTTCCCATTTTTGATTGGGAATTGGAAGTGGTTGCAGCAAACCGGCGGGTAAAGTATGCTCATTCTTATTCACTTGACAAACATGACACTCCTGAATGTAGCGTTGTACTTCTCCTTTCAAGCCTTTCCAAGAAAACCTTTCTCGGATCTGCCTATACGTCTTGAAAAAACCTTGGTGACCAGCAACTGGAATATCATGGAAAGTCAAAAGAATCTTCTTCTTAAGCTTAGAATCAGCCACCGAAAAGATTCTTCCCTTATAATGTATCAATCCCTCAACCACCTTGTACCTTTCATCATGAAAAGTACCCTCAAGAATGCTGGTTGCAAACTGATTTTTGGCATAATCAGCAAGCAACAAGTCTCTCCAATCTGTAGTAAGCTCACACAATGAGCTAAGATGAGGTCTCCTTGACAACGCATCAGCCACGATATTATTTTTCCCTTTGACATATTCAATGTCAAAGTCATAAGCTTGAAGCTTACTCACCCATTTCTGTTGCCTCTCATTTAGGTCCTTCTGGTGCATGAAATGCTTGAGGCTATTGTGGTCAGTCTTAACCACGAATTTGTTCCCCACCAAGTACTGCCTGAACTTGGCTAATGCATGCATAATGGCAAGCATCTCTTTGTCATAAATTGAATATGTCCTTTCGACACCCCGTAATTTTCTGCTCTCAAACACGATAGGGTGTTTGTCTTGCATCAGGACAGCCCCAACTCCTTCGCCTGATGCATCACACTGCAGCTCGAATGGCTTGGAGAAATCCGGAATAGCCAAAACTGGACACGAGCTCATGATCTTCTTGAATTTGTCAAAAACAATTTGAGCCTTTTCTGACCAAACAAAGGCTCCCTTTTTGGTGAGATCAGTAAGAGGAGCAGCATTCTGTGAATACCCCTTTACGAATCTCCGATAAAAACCACAAAGACCCAAAAAACCCTTCAACTGAGTCAAATTCTCTGGAGGTGGCCACTCAACTACTGCCCTGATTTTTTCAGGATCCACTTTTACTCCCTCAGCACTGATGATGTGGCCAAGGTACAGTAACTCTTCCATTCCAAATTCACATTTGGAAGCTTTTGCGAACAAACTCTCAGATTCCAAGATACTAAGCACTTCCTCCAAGTGCTTGAGATGATCTTCCCAAGTCTTGCTGTAAATCAGAATGTCGTCAAAAAAGATCAACACAAACCGCCTTAACTGATTCTGAAACACACGGTTCATGCAAGACTGAAAGGTGGCCGGTGCGTTAGTCAACCCAAATGGCATGACTAAGAATTCGAAATGGCCATAGTGACATCTGAACGCTGTCTTCTCCACATCAGATCCCCTCATCCGAATCTGATGGTAACCCGATCTCAAGTCGATCTTCGAGAAGAACTTAGCTCCCATGTAGCTCATCAATGAGCGCCTATCTATTCGAATGGGGTATCTGCTTTTTGATGGTGCTTTGGTTCAAAGCACGAGTAGTCCCCGCGACATGGTACCATCCTTTTCTTCTTTCACAAGAACCATCAGCAGATGCAATTTGCTTACGCATGAAACCCATCTCCAAAAGTTCTCGGACATTTCTCGATTCATCCTCTTTTGCTTCTTCTGATACCGAGCATGGAGTTGTGATCACCGGTTTAGCTCCTTCCTTGAGCTCTATGATGTGTTCTGAACCCCGTTCAGGTGGTGGTCCAGGAGGCAAATCTGCAAAGACTTTGCTCTTCTCCGTGAGTAGAGACTGAATGTCAAGAGGAAGGTCACCTTTAGTCTCTACAGGACTATCAAGAAGGATCATGCATTCAGCAACCCACTTTGCTTGATCGTGACGGATCAGCCTTGCCATTCTTTTGAATGACACTACTCGAGGACCCCCATTGGACATGCCTCTCAAAACTATCTTCTTCCCATCCGATTGGAACTTCAACTCCATAGTCTGCAGATTCAAAGAGATCTCTCCAAGAGATCGCAGCCATTGAATGCCGAGAACAGCATCAGTATCCCCAATGTGAACTACATAGAAGTCATCCTTGACTTCGTAGTTGCCCAACTGCATGGTCATGTTCGATATTTTCTTGGTGCAAGAAATATGGAATCCATCGGCAACCATGACCTTGAATCCTTCAAACTCCTCTGTTTGCAGCCCTTTCTTTGCTACTACAACTTCATCAATGAAGTTATGAGTTGCTCCAGTGTCGATCAAGGCAACAATTCGCTGCCCTTTGATCATCCCCCGAACCTTGAATGATTCGTTTCTTTGGAAGCTAGAAAGTTGAGCTAAGACTCCACCACTTTCCTTCTCATCTCCGGATTCTTCTGGAGCTCTATCTACTTCACTTTCTTCAAAATCAGATTGCTGGTCGGAAAAATCAGAACTACTCTCCCCAGCAGAATAGTACTCAATCTGATTGAACTTAACCCCTTTAGGGCAAACATGATCTTGTGACCACTTCTCCCTACACCGGAAGCACAACCCTTTTCTTCTGAGTTCATTCAGGGTTTCTGGATCCAACCTGGTGACATGGGGATTGTGATTCTTGAACTCTTTGTGTTGAGGTCTCAAAGGTGGTCTATGCTGAGGCCTTTTTCCTTTATCCCTTTTCTGGAAGGGTGAGTTTGACTGAAATTTTGCCTTAGGAGCAGCCCACTCCATGTTTCTTGCCTTCTTCATGGCCTCTTGCAGGGTTGGTGGATCAAAGGCTTTAATCCAACCTTTGAGTGGTTCTGTCAAACCTTCACTGAAAAGAATCACCAATCTCCTTTCTGTGATTCCAGTCACCATGACTGAGAGCCTTTGAAACTCCGCAATGTAGGCATCAACTGTGCCATACTGTCTCAATTGTGCAAGTTCTCTGAAATGGATCTCAGGATCCTTCTTCTCAAACCTCTCGATGAGCCTAGTGGTGAACTCATCATACGTTGTGATAGACCGATGACCCAGAGTAATGAGGCCATGGTACCACCACTCGTGCGCCACCCCATCAAGGTGTAGCGTAGCGAACTTGATCGCTTCTTCTTCTGCCATTGGTCTGAGAGCTAGATAGTTATCCAGCTTCTGAATCCAAGCTCGGGCTGAACTAGTATCACTCCCGTCAAAGTGTGGAAGTGTAACCTTGTTGACAGCTTGGTACAAATCTCCTTGATTTGATGGTCTTCTTTGATCAAAGTGCCTCCCTTGTCCTTTGTTTTTCCTTTTGTGATCCATGAAATCGTTATAGGACATATCCATCTTGATGTCGTTAGGTAGAGAGTCATACTCTGCACGACCAAGTCTCAACTGCTCCACGAATGAAGCATTCTCTTCAGGATCTGGCTGAGTGTTTACAGGTGCCAAAAAGGTGGGTTTGAATGGCCTGGAAGAAATATAAGTGTTGTTTGACACAGTGCGGGCTGCATGTTCATCATGCTGGTTGGAGGCACTATGTTCTCCTCGATGCCCTGAGTTGTTCTGTGGAGTGGTATTCTGACCCACTTTTCCCATCATGAAAGACACCATGTCCATCAAGGCATCCATCTTTCGTTCAAATCTCTTTCCGGGACTCATAGACCTTTCTCTTCCTTTCCCACTGTCATCTCTGTTGTTGGTAAACCTCTCGTTACCCCCAACTGATCTTTCACCCTCTGCCATATCTGATTCCTGAGAAGACTCCCAATGAGCCCTCAAGACTTCTGAAGCTGTCTGACCCTCTGGAGGCTGATAAAGCTGGAACTGTTTTCCAACCTTCTTGTCTTCCCTGGCAATGTACCTCTTTTCTCTGTCACTCATAGACAGAATGAACACAGAATGGCAAGATCTTGGCTCTGATACCACTGAAATATTCCGAGCCAATTTTTTCGATTTTTTCAATTATCAGATTACAACATTACAATCAAATACCCGTTAAGGTTAGAAGATAAACCCAAACGTACTGAAGCAACTCTAACCAGTATGGCGCCGTTGATGGCGAGCATTGGTCAGAGGATCTAAAATCAAACTGCTTATGCTGTAACTCTAACCAGTATGGCGCCGATGATGGCGAGCATTGGTCAGAGGATCTTCTACTCTAAATGCAGGAAAGGGAACTCGACGTCAAGTATGTGCTACCCAATCCAATGCGGAGTGAGGGGCGACCATATGACGGAGTGATTACAATGACAATGCTTGAAAGAGAAATGCTGAAAGATAAAACTACTCAACACCCAGGATGGGAAGTAGCTACCATAGGGCGGAGATTTATCTATTACAAACTTCAAATGAAATTGAGCATTACAAACAGAATTGAACAAACTTAAGAATCACTGCCAGTACTACTGTCAGCTTACAGAGTGAAGATCATACGCCTGTCAAGAGATTAGAACTGGAAATATTAACCATTACAATACAATAATAATCCCTTGGTGTGATTCAAGATGCCACATCAATTTCTCACAAGGAATTGGAAATAATACTTCTATTTTCTTTTGTTTCCACAAATCTGTATTTTGCAATTCAAACCAGCAGCCTATGAAACTATTCAAATGCTCAAAACTCACTCTTAACTTGCCCAAATCACTTGAAACAAAATGCAATATACTCCAATAGAGATGACGCCTAGAAAGGACACTAAACACAGATCTAAAAGCCTTTAATTTATTTTGCACGGATTCCAATGCACAGCTGAATGGTACGGCTTAAGGAAAAGGACGATCTACTCTAGAAAATAAATGAAAGCTCTAAAAAATCTGCAAATGGGAGAAGTGGGGCGCCTAAAGCCTACAATGAAGATGGGTGAATACCCATATGCAATATTTTTGTCTTTTTGAATTTATGATTGAAAACTCAAATCTGCTGTATAGAATAATGCAATATGCTGAAACCTATAATTTGCCAAATCAAATCTAAGTATGCAATAAGCTGAAATACAATGCACGAACTTAAATGCAACTCACAATACAATGAATCACCACTAGTTGTTGTCTTGCAAACAAGAAGCGATGCCCGAGCTAGGAGGCCTTCATTCCTCAAAGCGAACCCAGAGCCAATTCGGCAGCATAACAGTACTGTAGTCCAAAGATGTGAAATGATGCTCAAAGCCTCCCTTTTATAATTTTCCAGTTGACTTCACGAAACCCTAAAATCCACTTTCAAGCCAAAACCCTAATCTCCTCAAAGATGGCGTACTTTTCCTTCAAGGTTCAATATTTGATATTTTAATTAAATGCCATGCTTTGATAAATGCGCCCAACATAAGCTTGCTTTGACTTTAGTAATAATTAAAATAATCCTTAATGAAGGCGCCACCCTCAAAAGACCACCTTTTTAAAACAACATTAAGTCAATCAACTAGGCCAAGGGGTCAACGTCAAAATATAATATTTAAAACGTGACTTTTAATTAAATGACTTAACTTATTTCTCCGAAAGTGCCCTGAAGCCAATACTGAGCAAGTCAACTGACCAAACTGAAGCAGGAAGTCAACCAAGCTGAACCCAACTAAAAAGCTGCCAAAAATAGAATTTACTAAAAATAGTAAATTCCAGAAAATGCTCTGAATGCCGAAAGGAACATACCACTGCGAAGCTCTCTGAAAACCCAGAAAGAATCCGCCATCAAATCCACCAACTCCGAGCAAAGACAACCTCAAAAATAGGAAACCCTAATTTTACCTTCCGACTAGCCTTCGGGTTTCCAGAAAAAGGCCAACGGTCACTGAGAAGATCAGGATTGAGAAGGGGACATTACAGTTTACTTCCGACAAAGATATGAGAAAAACCTTTGAGGATAGTGAGGATGAGCAAGAAGAAGAATGTCACCGTAAAGAAGCCGAGCAAGATCCTAAATTTCTCAGAGCAGTAGAAAAGCTTGTAGCACGCGATAAACAAAAATACTTCCTATTTTTGGCCGACAAAGGAGCAAAATTGCCTCACAATTTTGATATTGCGAACATAAAGAGTAATCCTGATGAAACACCTTTATCTGATTTTGGTGCTTTGACTAAAACAATTAGAACATTAGAAGGAAAAGTTAAAGTTCTAGAAGGGGGAGCCACAACAAAGACATACGCTCTTGATGACATTTGTCCATATCCTTTTGATCAACGTTTCAACATGATTCCATTTCCTAAGCATTGTGAAATTCCAAAATTTGATCGTTATAACGGAAAATCGGATCCCATTGACCATATTAGAGACTTTCGAAACATGACTTTAGAATTCGCTCATGAGGATACATACTTAATGCGTTTGTTCCCACGAAGTCTTGGAAGCCAATCTATGGAATGGTTATCAAAAATTACACCCCCTGTCAAAACATTTGAGGAATTGATCAACGAGTTCATCTCTCAATATTCATATAACATACAACACCAAATCACAATGATTGATCTATGCAAGGCTAAGCAAAAACCTGGGGAATCGTTCATCACTTTTCTTCAGAGATGGAGAAGATTGTTCGCCAGATATCCACGTCATGTTCCTGAAAAGGAAAAGATCACTACATTCATAAATAGCTTGGATCAAGAGATGAGTTATCGTCTAAATCTTCATTGTCCTCCCTCTTTTCAGAAAATGATTGAAAATGCGATCACGATTGAAAATGCATTAGTCCAGAGAGGGATAATCAAACTTCATAAAGACAATCCTAGCTCCTCAAATCACCACAATGACAAATCTAGATTTTGGACTCGCAACAAGAATGTGGTGAATGATGGTGTTGTGGATACACATCATGTCTCAGCTAAGCCAGTTGTTCTTAGTATTCCTCGCACCAACAACTACAACAATGTCAACTCGGTTACAAATCAGGGAAACAACTCCCCTCCTCCTCCGAGGAATAACCAAAATCCAACTTTTGTTCCAAATTAGAATAATACCAACAATCAAGGGTATCAAGGAAAAAACAATAGCAATGCTTTAGGAAATACATCAAACACGAATACACAACGATCTTCATTCTTCTCCAACAAAAGAACTTTCACTCCATTGGGGCAATCTCTGGAATCTGCTCTTAAAGACTTAATGGAATGATGCGTACTATTGTGAATATCATAGATGTAAAGGCCATCGTACAAATAGTTGCCAAGCTTTGAAGAACGCTATCCAAGATTTAATCGAAAAAGACATTGTCACAATAGAAGGGAACCAACAATCAAACGAAGACCACCAAGCATTTCGAAATCCTTTGCCCAACTATCAAAAGGGTGAGTCTTTTGGAAAGAATGTGAATCATGTCGATGAGCATATAATCAATCATATCTACACTGATGACGAGCGGGTTATTGTTATAAAAGTCAAAGAGAAAACAGAGTATCGAGAAGTTAATGTAACAACAAGGGCACAAGCTAAAGTTGTCCTAAAAGGTGCTCCTGCAAAATCCATTGTGCCACCGCCGTCCCATCAATATGATTTAATCAATCAACTTGGAAAAACTTCTGCCCAGATCTCTATCTTGGAACTTCTAAAAATTTCCCTGACGCATAAAGAAATTCTAGACAAAACTCTCATTTTTCTATAGCATCCTATATGCGCTCCACTTTTTATCGAATGCACTAAACTAGTTTCTATGCTACCTATCCTAAATTTATCCTATATGGGCTACCCTTTTCATCGAAAGCGCTCAAACAGTTATTGAAAGCGCTAAAAGTTTTCTAAATGCGCTAAAACGGAATTTTTAAACCTAAATCCGCAGAAAAACAGTAAAATTCGATTTCAAACGGACAAATTTGAAAGCATACGAAGTTGGATTGACTCACCAGTGGTCCATACGTAGCTGGCCTCTGGTATCGGCGGGACCGCTCGAATCTATGACGATGATATGGAATCTCCATTTCGCCAGGTCACTATCAGAGCTACAAGATTCAAAAAGTCAAAAAGTGCAAATGACTTGTCCTTTTCTACCTTTTTTACCTTTTAAAGGTCAACCAAAGATAAGTTTTGTGACATTTTCATCTTTTTATCCAAATTTGACTTTATTTTCACATTGGGGCATCTCTATACATCATTTTTCAAGAGCTAAATCACTGAATTCCAATCAACATCCAATTCTCATCAAATCAAACAGTATCAACCACTCATATCATCATCAGTGATTTACCTCTCGAGGGGCATCATTAACACTAGCAGCATCTTTCGATCAGAAACATATCAAAATCAGATCAAGGACATATTTTTCGGAAAAGGGGCATAGTCAAACACAGCAAATTGTGAAAGCAAGTATATTTTCTTTGAAGCAATGCGTTTCATACATTACTTCAAAGAGGGGCAAAATGTAGATGCATAAAATTGGCCATATCTGATTAATCCAGGCATTTAATTAAATATTTATTATTTAATTAATTTCTCTAAAGTCTTCTACATATAATTAAATTTAATTAATTTAAATATATTGTTCATTCAAATTATTCTTCTATCATGATTAAATAAATTGATTTTTATTTATTTTAATTAATTATCACTTTTTGAATTTAATAAAGTCTTTGATTTAATTAAATTTAAATATTTCTTTTCAAATATTTCTTTTGGTTAATTAAATATCTTATTTAATTAATTTCATTTACATACCATTTCTTAAAAGTTTAATTAAATATCTTTATTTAATTAAATATCTTCCATATCTTTTCAGAATCATAATTAAATATTTTATTTAATTATGAAATCTTTCATTATTCTTCAAAAATAGGGTAAATATTCTATTTTAAAAAGAATCTCTATCACCCATAAATAAATAATTGAATTCAATAATTCATTATTTATCTTCTTCAAAATCTTTCCATAATCTCACAAAAGATGATTTTTTTAAACAAATCATCTTCATCATCATATCCAAATCTTGCTTTCTGCTTTCTTTTGTTTTTCTTCAGTCTTATCCATCCTCAACCATTCGATCTGCCAGGAATTTTCACAATCGTTGATCATAGCAACCAATCAGAAGCTTTTGAAAAACTCTATAAAGAGCACAGTCAATCCAAGCAAGGATTACACACACACATCAGAGGAATCAGAGATTAATTGCATTCTAGCATTAATTGCATTCTTAGCACTATAGCATTATAGTTTTAGCATCATCAATAGTCTTTCATTTTCAGCAATCATGTCTTAGCCTAAGCATTACATGCATGTCATATTCAATCTCATTCTTCGGGAAGACTGTTCATTGAGCCTAGCATACAATCTGAGAGCCCGCTGGAATCAATGAAAATACTGAAGATAGAGGACGATAGGACAACATCGATAACAGGATACTAAGTTTGCAATCTTTATTACTTTAATATTTTGTTTTGATATAATGTCTTATTGGTGTGTTTGATTCATTTGTTTTTACATATTTAACGCTCACAAAATCGACCACACAGTAACATATAACATTGCAATTCATCCAAGGGGCAAAAGGATTCCTATTCACATATCTGAAATCATTTCTTACATAAACTCTACAATTTGCAGCCTTGTGACCAAAACGATTGCATGAAAAACAATACCAATAAAAGAAAGAAACATTAAAACCTAGTCATTTGATCTTGTCTTGGAAAAGGTCTTCTGAAAGTGTTATTTCAGATCTTTGAATGGAAATCTTTTGAGCAATCAGCGTTACCTATCTATTGTTCTTCATTTGTAGGCATGGAACATTGACCTTTTTCGCAACCAACTCCACCTTTGTCACCAGAAGATCTTTGTGCACTAATAATCTTGTCTAATGACATAGAGCATTTTTTATTTATCTTCTCATTACTCAACTGTTTTGATGATTTGTCTATATTTCTAAGTGAAACAACTTCAAATTCGAGTCTCTCTACATTCACTTCTTTTACCTTAAGTTGATTTCCGATTTCTTCTTCTATTCTCTTCGCCTCTTCAACTTGAACCTTCAAATCAACTATCAATTTTTCTGCTTCTTCAAGGGCTTGAGATGTCTTCATTTTTGCATCACTTTCTTCTTGTAACAACAACTTCAAGTTCTGATTTTCTTTCTAAGTCTCTTGATTTCACTTAAGCCACTAATTAGTCCTGCTTCAAGATCAACTTCAGCTTCTTCATCATATTGCTCATCATCAATATCTTCATCTCCATTCTCAAATAAGTTTACTTCTTCAGCCATAAATAAAATTTCTTCTACTGAAGACATATGACTAACTTTTGATGAACTATTGTGATCATTCGAATAAAAACTTTTAGCAAATTTCTTATACTTATTCTTCTTACCTTGATACTCCTTGAAATGTTTTGATTTCTTCTCACAATTGTTGTCCTCGTTCTTCTCATACAAACATTTGGATGCAAAGTATCCTATCTTACCACAGTTGAAGCATTTAAAAGGCAACTTGCCTTTGTATCTACCAAAACCCTTCTTCAACTTTCGCATGAAATGTGCCTATCCAAAATCTAAATCATCATCAGAACTATCACTGGTAGTAGACTCCTTGTCTTTTCCCTTCTTCGAAACCTTAAAGGCTGCCTCCTTTTTGACTGATTGATCAGGAGTAGTTCTCCTCTCATAGGCTCTAAGAATACCATGAAGCTCATCAATGGTCAACTTGTCAAGCTCGTTCATCTCTTCAATCGCTAAAACCTTTGCATCAAAACGCAAAGGAAAAGACCTTAATATTTTCTGAACTACAATGGTCTCCTCAATCTTCCCTCCTAGACCCTTGATAGTGATCACAACTTCATCTACTCGCAGAAAATAAGCAACTATGTTTTCATCTTCCTGCATCCTGAGACTCTCAAAATGACTTATGTGAGTCTGAAGCTATCTTCTTAACCTTATCGTCACCTTCATACGTTTTTGTAGTTTCTCCCAAATTTCATGTGCTATATCACAATGCATAACTTTTACAAATTCAGTTTCAGACAAACCACATAAGATTGCATTCATAGCTTTTGCATTGTTTTCAAAAGCTTTCTTTCCATCAACATCAGATGGAGGAATTGTTGGAATAGTATACCCTTTTACAACACTTTGTCATATATGGAAACCAAGTGACATCAAATAAGTACGCATCCGAATACTCCAAAAAGCATAGTTGGAGCCATCGAACAGAGGAGCTTTGTTTGTAGCTTGACCTTCATTAGAACCCATGTGTGCAATCAAGACCAACCTTCAAGCGATTAAGCTCACTTTCTAAAGAACCCCCCTCTGATACCAATTGCTAACATAGCATGCTAATGGAATTTTGACTCAGTAGGCTGACATGGCTTATATGCTGACAAGAAGATTGTAATGTCCCATATCTTACTTCATGGAGAAATATAATATTATTTTAATTAATTAATATTTCCCTCCAATTGTTAATTCAAAAGGGAATATTATTAATTAAATAATATTATATTTATGTGACTTATTAAATGCAAATTCAAAAATTAAGTCACAACTGAAAATTAAAAGAGGAAAAGAAATTGAAGAGTCAGGCAAGCAAAGAGCCAAGGGTCAAGGCCAAAGTTATAAAAGAATTGTTGGAAGCTCATTGCAGAGGTTGGATTTTGGGTTTTGTGAAACAAGTATTTGGCTGGAGTTCATCCAAAACTTTGTGAGGACAGGATTCTCTTCTCACAGAGAATATCATCTCCCGAATTGAAAGATATTCCCTGGATGATTTGATGACAGTCACATCCAGTGGTTGTGCTAGTGCTTATTGTGGTAAATTTAATGAGGTTTGTGAAGCCTTATTTAAAGATATTTCAGGTTTTCAATATTGAATAAATTGTTCCAGTCAATGCTAGAAGTTTTTGCAGTAGTTTTGTATTGGAATTTTGATTATTAAAGAAGATTGAATTTTACTGAAGATTTCAGTATTCAATTTGATATTTGATGATGATGATTTTTCAAGTTTTTTTTCTGGGTTTGAGGATTTCTAGTTATATAAGTTTTAAATGAGTTGATTCTCTAGTGAAAGGGATATTTTAATATTGGAGGAACAGTGAAGCCAATGACGAATCACGGGAGTTATTCTGACTTCAGAATAAAGAATAGCCTCCAAGAAATTCAAAAAAAGAAGGGATGCCTATTCTGTTTGGCAGACGACAGGGAATTAAGGAAACTACCACTCCAGATTTGAAGATGGAGACTCGAATTCATGTTTGAAATGGTCTTAATTTTATTTGGCGTGGAATAAGCAAAGGCAGAGGAACCAACCATTACGTTCATTCTCTACAATTGAGTCTTCACTATACTGCTGTTATATTTAAAGATTTATGGGGGCCGATATGTTATGACAAGACAGAGACACCAAATATTTTAATATTGCCGCCAGGTTTATCTTGAGCAAACTTGGCATTATCGTGATACTTTAGGGAACACGAAACTTGTATTCGTTATGGGAATGAATATCGGAGAAGAATTAATGTTGATATTTGAAGTCAATAGTTTGGGTGAGCTATCGTGGGAATTTGAGAAGTGTTAGGAGAGGCGCCAATTGAAAATTGGAGCTACTTGGTGATAGGGAAAGACTTTGTGAGACGTGGGAAAATGATCCAAATGCTACCACCAGCTATACTTTGAAGGACCCGTATAGGTATGAAGTGTCGCTGCTACATTGTATTATGTAGTGATAATAATAATCAGAAGCGGTGATGATGATAATATCAAGAAGTGCAAGATTTATTTTAAAAAGGAAAAAAGATGCGGCAATATCATTTAAAAGAAAACTGTCACTTATATTCTTATGCTCGATGAGCCAATCTTGGAGCCTTCATTTATATTCTGAAGGTGCCGACAGTGTGGACGAGTGAAGTGAAGGCAGATTGAATAGGTTATTAATTACTAAGAAGCAAATCGTTATTTTGGAGACGATGAAGTTTGTGTATAGCTAGAGATAGGAATGCCTAGAAGACCTGCCACTGACAAAGTAAGTTGTTGTAGCCAATTAGAGTATTATATGGAGCCTAAGATCATTTATATTACTTAATTTTGGGTGTAATATCCTATCGACCCTACTGGAGCCGTAATTGCTAATTGATTCTTCTTGGAGCCGCTTCTACTTGATACCGTGGTTATTGGTGCCTTCACCGAACTCTCTTCACTAGTATTTCTAGCCGCTGCTTATAGTCTGAGAGGCTCTACCTAAAGCTTAAGGGAGTCGTGTATGCCAGTGGAAGGAAAGTTAGATGGTGTTACTCATAAAGTAGACTGTGCCAGAGAAGTATGTATTCAATTCAACTATAGCCAAAATATTCAAGTTAGTTGTCACTCAACCAAAGAAAGACGCTGTATAAAATTCATGTCAGATTGATTCAAAGGTTTATCTGTTGTGCAATCACAATTAATGAATTAATGCATTCTCAGCTTACAGTTATTGGATTGAAATGTTGTGAGATCAGTATTGAATGATTGGCATACTCTGCATAAACATAGATTCATCCATTTAAAAGTTCTATATATGTGTTATCTTGTATTAAAGTGTGATTCAATCTTTATGATGAGAACACAATTAACAATATAGTAAATCAATCTGCAAAACAAGGTCAGTCAGAACAGCAGCTGATCAATATATTAAAACTATTTGACAAAATGCCTAGAGTAACTCAATTGGAGTAAAATCAAAAAAAATATAACTTCAATTGAGGTAGCACCTTACAAAGACAAGCAAGAAGCTTAACCAAACAACCAGGTAGCTCAAGCAAGCAAACAAGTAGCTCAAGCACATAACCAAGTAGCTCAACACACAGGCAAGTAACTCAAGCAACCCAAGTAGACAAGCAAGTATCTCACACTTTGACATCAATGACAAAATATACCTGGTCTACTACAGGTCTGAAAATATACTAGGGGATGTTGATTTGTGTTGTCGTTGGGCCGTACCATTCAAGTTTTCTTGGGAAATGTGTTGAAGGGTCTGAAAATTAATTGAGGCTGCAATAACAGATTTCCACATTGCTGGCCAATCCCTTTCAGGTGTTTTTTGAGGTTGATTGCAGATTATTTGATTTTCTATGAGTGGTCATACCCATTTGCAGAGACTCCTAGATGCTTGGTGTGAGTCCTCTAGGCTAGAACACCTAGGGTTTGAGGGCATTTTCAGCTTTATATGTGGCACCTAGCTGTTGGACATCATTTGCAGTCATTATCAGGTTGAACAAGCGTATTTGTGATGAGTTTAGACATTTTTGTGCTGGCTGCCCCAGTTCCAGAAACCCTGTGCGAAGAACCCTGCTGGTTCTAACTCTGCCTGTAGGTGCTGAATGCACTTCTTTTGTGTTTCTTCTTGTGTTTTGACAATAATTGACAGGAAATAGGAAATACTTGCAATGCAAACTCAGACTGAAACTAGAATACAAATGTAAGAGCTGTAAATGATTTATTTGCTTATAAGAAATAGTTACAAACACCAATTATGCATAATCATACCCGGAAACACTGGCTGATTTGCCTTTATTGAAATCTGGAAATGCATGCACAGCAATAAGGGTACTGTTGTAGGTGAACAATCTGACCTGAGATATCAATTTGTCCACCTTATTTTTATTGCTAATGCTTTATAACTACTAGGTGTCCATGATGGGTGAAGGGAGATCCAATATTGATAGGTGCTTTAGGCCCTATCTCACATGCCTTCCCTATGACAGCAACACATGGCCTCAAGGTGGATAGTACGGCCTGCACAAGAAGGTACGGCCTGTGCTATAAATGTTATGTTTGCTCTTCAATGGCGGCTGTAATGAACTCTGTAAATGCTCCTTAGAACTGCTCTAACACTTGGACGAATCTCCACAAATAAGCTCAATGATGGCTCTTGAATGAAGCCCTCTCTGTAGCAGTGAGTCAGCTGGTCTTTCACAGCTTCAAGATTGCAAAACACTAAAGAATTGCCGTTCTCCAATGGTGGTAAAAGCTGAAACCCTTGTCTCAGGCACAAACTTCAAAGAAGCCAAAGGAAACAATGTCAAATGATCAATGATGAAAGAGGTCGACTTGTCTTTGCTTTTTATATTCTTCTCAAAAAGGCACGACTTTTCTCTTGAATAGGTTTTAATACATTTAAAATGTATTTAAAACACTTTATACTCTTTTAAAATAATACATCTCACTTGAGCATACCTTTTTGTTTTTAATATTAAATCTCACTTTATTAAATTTAAGTGGCTCACTTTTATAAAGTTAAAATATAACTTTATAATATCCCTTTAAATAATTAAATATAACTTGACCACTTAAATATTAATATCTCCCTCAATACTCACTATTTTGATGTGTCATCTGAAGCTGGGGTAAACACTGTATAACCCCCATGTGTCCAGGTGCCTTGACTAAAAATAGCATCACTGCCAGATTGCTCAAACTAAGCCAAACACTAATCCGCAAAGGCCTAGAACTGAACCCAATACTGAACTGAAGAAATGAAGTGACAACAACCTCCATTTACTGCCACTGAGACCCTCTATCCAAACATATTAGCCTACAAGGGTCCAAGTAATGGGCTAACCCATCAGCAACTGGAACTGACTAGAATGGGGACATTACACCCTGTCAGCACTGGGTATGACAGAAAATTAGTAGCAGACCTGCATGCTTCATTTTCCCTGTTTCTATGAAAGTGTTTGTACTGCTGGAAGTGAGTTTTGCTATTTGCTAACATTGGGAGGCATTCTATGCAAATTGGAAGAAGTGTTTAATGACCTTTTTAGCTGCCAGGAGCTACAATTTCAGGGCAGCAGACCTAGGTAAATTTGAGAATGATTTGCAGGCATTAAATCTCATCTCCGCCACCATACAGGGTTCATTAATCGAGCTGGGCATGTGTTTGACAGTTGAAGACATTGGTGGAGATAATTATACTAGTTAGGAGGTGATTTTCAGAGGATATACTGCTGTTTCAGGTACTATACAGTCCATATTCAGATCTGCCAGTGTTTAAACAGCCATCATTCTCTTGATCTTGGCCTTATTTTCAAAGTGAAATCGGTTTGGAGGTTGTTGGGTATGTTTATTGCTGACCTGGGCCTTTTTGAGGAATCTCCGTGCATGATTATGGGAGGATTCAGGTGATTTCATGACTGTCCTAACTTTGCAAGCAAACAGCAAACCTGATACAGCCATCACAGTGAGTTCTCAGACCTGCAGTAGTTATTATTGATGCTATTGCTAAGGTACCTTCCATTTGGTGTGTCAAATGTGTTAATTTCTTCATGTATTGCCAACTTATGAGTGCACTCCTAGCATGAAATGTGTAACAGTGGTTGAATTAATAATAAATTCTTTGTTTCAGACTTGTAATAGCAGTCATTATCATTTATCATTCCATGTTATTATTCTCGACACAAATTTCAAAAAAAAAAAAGGGGGGGTGGTTATTACAGTGGAGGTGTGCAACTATACAGTCGCTGAAACTTTGCTTGACAAATACAAGAGAAGGTGACTTGAATTTTCTAGAAGCTACCACTAGCTCAGTCACTTACATAGCAAGAAGAGATGACAGAGACTAAGCTGCATTAAAGGAACAAGTATGGCAAATGACCGCATATATATAGCAACTGATTAATCATTAAACCATTGCTTGATTCCCAAGCACCTAAGACATCTTCTGTAGGCCAAGCGATAGGATATTCTGGATGCCTCAAATTTGCAAATTCACAGCTTACGGAGGATAATGGATGCCTAAATTGAGAAGCTAATGATAAAAGGATTTCGGAGTCCAGAAAACTCATGAGACCCTCAAATTGCTGCAAAAACTAGGAGCTCCAAGGGACAAAATCACTGATGTGGAAAATAAGATGTCTGATGACATCACTATGTATAGTGATTTTCTCCTTGGTCTTCATGAAATAGCCATCATAGATGCTAAAGTTCTGGTGAAAATTGGGGCCTTAAAAAGTACTGATTAAGATATCTCATTTGGTTAAAATGAGACTTTATTTCATGTTTAAAGTCTCCAAATCAACTGTACAAACCATGAGGAAGTTAAAGGGTCACATTCTTGATGCTAGGTTTGGCATTGCTATAGAAATCTCCCTTGTGTCAATAATTATGATAAGATGTGGACGAGAAATGTAGCAGAGATCAAGGAAGAATTCACAACGCTGATTAACAAGAACCTTGCTGTTCTATCTAGTTAGCATAGAAAAAATGGAGAAGTTAACCTGTATTTCTAATATAGTAGAAGTAGTTGTGCAAGTATAGTTTAGGTATGGGAAGTCATTAATCCAGAACAAGGATGTGCTATGCACACAGGAGATCAGAGTAAGAAGCATCAACCTACAAGATGTCAAACAAGTAAATGAATTCATGAAAAGATAGGCAAAGAAAGTCTGAGATAAAAGTGTAATAGATCTCACAACAGATAAACCAGCTTACTCCAAAGGATGGGTTGCCAATTTTGAGATTATTTTCCCTTTAATTTATTTTGATGATAAATTTTAACTTAAGAGTTATATGTAACAATAACTGGGATTCCCGAGTTGTAATCAGCAATTGCATGTTAGTAATTGCTTTAAGTTCCTTTTGTAAGAGTTAGTATAGAATGCTCTATACCATGCAAGATTTGACTATGGAGATAGCCACCTAAGGTCTAGAAGCTTCAATAAAAGCACAAGAGAGACCAAACATGACAGAATAATTATATTCTATCAAAAGATACAAATGCATGATATGTGTACATGAATATGATTCAATATGATTGTTTATGGATTGAGTTTAAAATACCAAGGCGAAACATAGGACAACATAAGCTTATGACATATGTCTTAATCTTATGACTTGAGACATAAAGTGTAATGTCCCCTTTCTAGCCAATGGTTTGGGAGTTAGGGTTAGCCCATGACTACGGTTCCCGTAGGCTAGCGAGATGTTTAGGGGACCCATTTGGGGAGATTCAAGCTCTTTAGAAGGATTGATGTTTCATTCTGACTTATTCACCTCAAGGATCTAGTATTTGGTTGGCCGTTTGAAGGCATTTTAGGAGTTCACCATTAATACTTGCTATTATAGTAAGTAATATCACGCTCAGTGGCAGCACACCTTCAGTTGGTAATGGTGACAGGACACTCTCTGGAGATTATTGCTAGACATTTGTCAGGAGTTATTGAATTATTAATGATATTCTTTTATTAAAGTGACTTATTAATTTAATGTTATAAAGTTACTTTGATAAAATACTTTAGAACATAGCCATTATTAAAGTAATAAAGTGACTTTATTGAAATAATACATTTTAAGTAACTTTATTAATATTTAAGTGAAGGGGGACACTTTTCAAGACAAAGTTAAATTATTAATTTATTGTGCAAAGCCAAAGTTGGCGTGGGTTTTTGAGAGAGCAATATTAATATTTTATTATTAAAAAGAGCAAAACCCTAACATGGGCGTTGGGATTTGGAGAAGGCTAAGAGAGATAAAAGAACATCATTTTCATCATCCAGTTTATTATTTGCAAAAAGAAGAGAGTTGAGCAACAAGGTTTGCAAGCATGGAGTTCCAAGCTATTCTGAGGATGAAAACCCTCGAATAGGACAATGTCTACATGTGTGGAAGATCACCCAAGGGCATTCTGAGAGATAATCTCATACAGAGATTATTACAGATCTTCATCGGTTTTCTAAGATCATCATTCAGGGGTTTAAAAAGTTTCAGGGTTCAGTTTGCTAATCAGTTTGAAGGCACATTCAGAGTGGAATAATACAAGGTTGAAGATTGTTGATATTCTCAACTGCTGGTCAAGCATTTTCAGATCTGCAATTTATGTTGTTTCCCAGTATGAATTATATGTATTCCCTAAATCATTAATAAAATCTGGTTATTAATTTCTTGCATTTGTTTGAAATTGGTTTATTTGCAAAAAACTATATTTTTTTGTATTGTCTGGCAAAATCCCAGAAACCAGATCAGGGGGGATTATTACATAAAGTGATAATGCCCTAAGAATGTCCTAAGTAAACTTAAGTAAACTAGTGTGAATAGGACCTAATATGGAAACCGGTTAAGTAGTATACCCCATTCACACCAACACCTTTAATTATAAATAGATGATGATATGCATTTTTAAGGGTAATGGTGAAAATTAGAAATGTATGCAACATCATTTTGTTGTTGTCAACTCTCACTGAGATAGAAATTCCAAAACCTAGATAAGAACAAAATCCTGATTCTGGACTTTATATCAATTGCAATTTTGTATTAAATGTGGTATCTACTCCTCACTTCACTATATCTCTTGCATGTAGAACTTCAATCATTTACATTTGTTATTTTTAACAGATCTATCTATTGTATGTACATGCAAAATGTTTCTTCATTCTGATATTATTTTAAAAAAGCATGCATCTCTATTTACATTTAAAAGAATCAAAAAATCATTTGTATGCATCATTCAAATGCTAATTTAGCTTGAATGTGTTTGTAATTTGAATTTCTCTTTTTTTTGGTTTGCATGATATTATTTCTAGATTTGCAAAAACCCCAGATGATAAGTTTAGTAAATAGTGTATGTATTTTTATTTTCAATACAGGGAGCTTGTGAAAATAGAGGAGAAATCTAATCTCACATAATTATGTCTTATATTTTTTCATCCAAGCAAAATAAATTGTTAACAAGGGACAATCACATTTTCTTTAATACAAAATAAAATATTTGGACCTTTTCCTTGCTCTTCTTCATCCAACAATATCATTTCTTCATTGTCATTTTCTTGTTCAACTTCTTCCAAAGGGAAATTGTATAGACTTCCATCAAGATGAATCCGCCTAGAACTATCTCACTTGCAAAGAATATTGAAAGAACACCGCAAAAAAATCTCAAATATGCCATTACTTTTAAAGTTGAACTACCATTCTCTAACATTATTATCTTTCTTTCTACAAAACTTCATTGTGTCCATGAATCAAACTCCAGATAGAGCTAGGGTTTCAAGAAGCTTGCTTTCAATGGATCTCTTTTCTTATTCAAAATCTATATGTACAAGACATCAGGAAAATAGTAGATCTGAAAATGTCCTCAATACAAAATACACAAACCATAGTTTTCCTCTTTCTTGCCAAGATTGCAATGGCAAATAAGACAAAACAATAGTTTCACAAGTTAGACTTCCCAAGGTCACTTCTAATGGTGCAATAATGGATTTGACCAAACATTTCCACAAAGATAATTTCATATTGCAAGATGAGGTGTGTTTCTTGGAACTTTTTCAGAAGATATATTCCTCTTTCCTTCCTTGAACTTCTTTGGCAAAAACACTTTGATCCACAATAATTTTCCACTTTCTCAAGATGCCACTCTGTTGCTAGAGGTAAGGACTCAAACATCTAATAACAGAAATATGCAAAAAATATAACCCAGATCTCACAAAAGTGGTATGGAAGGTATGGAAGTAGCCAGATGTTCAATATACTCCAATGGATAACCCTTGAGATAGATTTACACCATATTATATCGCTCAAGGAGGGAATCACTCCAAAGTATCTCCATATATCTAATATGATAATTTTACAATGATATGAGCCTCTATACACAAGTCAAATAATAACAATAGAGTTATACTGTAACCCATATATAACACATTTGATTGACTAATTACCAAATATAAACTTATTTCACATGTTACCCTTTTGACCCAATATAACTGACCAAGGGTTATGCATGCCACAAGTTGGCTATGCCATAACTTGAAATACATCATATCATATGCCTAGGTACAAAACATGAGAGAGATGCAGGTATCATGGATATCAAGATGGAAGCTTAAGGAGATTCCTTAGCTTTCTTTTGCAATAAGGATATCAAATAATGGATTTTCTAAGGCTGGTCAATATTTTTCGAAATGGTAGGCCTTATATGGAATGTTTCACTATAATATGGCTTCATTTTGCACAAATTATTCATGAACAATCTCAAATGCTATTTAACCCACTCTTGTGCCAATTTGACATGGTATTATCCTTATTGGACTCATTATAACCCGTATGATGTTAAACCTTATGTAAGCATAATTTACCTGGCTTGTGGTTGTTCCAATTGCTAGTAAAACAATTGCCATCCACTGCAAATTTGATAGTTTCCTCTTCAAGAATGTCCTAACATACACACACAATAAAAAGAATAATTAAGCAATAAGAATTTTATCAATGAATATATATCTACCACATTACAATAAACCAATCTATATGAAAAATTAATTCGATTGATTTTTTAAATTTTGTAAAATAAAATGCAGGATAAAACATGAACATAACCTTCACATATTATTTGTAATATAATCCATAATTCAAATATCACCTTAACAAAACATTTCCATTTACTATCTTTTCCAGGATAAGCACCTGAACAATATACCAGTAGTAACAATCTTCAAATTGCCCATTATCTGGTAGGTCGATGTATCAACAAAAGTAAGAGTTGCAAACTGCACATTGTTGTGGATGAGATAGATGATTGATGGAATTGGGAATAACCGCATGCTTTTCCATGCAGTAGTTACACGTGGAGGAGAAGATGATCGATACTCTCTCCATAGGAGAACACAGGATACTGCAAGCTGGAATTTAACAAATTGAACAAAGACACATAAGTAAGAACTGGAAATATGGCAGAGCTCTAAATGATGCAGTTTCCAGACAAAAGAAGACTGATACTAAGGTCTTTCAAAAGGTCCATGCCCCCATTAGTGACCACTGAAAAGAAATGCCCCACTTTGAGCACCAAAATTTATTTATGATTGAAAATTATGTTATATTAGGATAAATTTCATAACTATAAAAACAGAGAAAGTACCACTACAACTAAATAAAATTAGCATATTTTCAAATTAGTACCAACCCAAAACATATTTGACTAGTCCTACTAGTTGTCTTTTCCTTTCCAATCAAAATTTACCTATTAATGTTGGAGTAGGTATTCAAAAGTTTTCTATGGGGCAAACAAGGTGGGGTGAAAGGCAAATCATCGATGGCTTGAGATATTTGCACAATGCCAAGGGACAAAGGGGTGGGAATCCCCAACATAAAGGCTAAGATGATGTCTTTTTATGCTTAACTTAGGAAGAAACTATCCTTGTAACACTGTAACTAGGTAGATGTATTTTTCCTTTTCCATGACATAACAGAAGATGCATTTCTCCACATATATATATATATATATATATACACACACACATTTGACTGGAAACTACAAACCTTGAATATCTCTGCAAGAAATGGAACAGTTGCATAATCATATTTATAGCTCCCATTACTTTGTGATAGTGCGGTTAGAATTCCCTGCACATGAAGCAAAACATGATTGCACATATTCAATTGTGTATTCAAGTATGTTAAATGGTGATAATAATTACTTATTCATGAAGACAGACACAATTACATTAAAGGATATCTCATTTCAAACACTGGATGAGCTTAATTCTGACAATTAAACAAGCATGAAAAATTTAGCAATCTGTGGTCTTATCTGTTTGCATAACAGGATTCATAGGCTTGTGCAAATCCAAAGTTTACTTAGTTCATTACAAATTCAGGCAATTGTTGTATTGCAAAGAAATAATTCTTTAACGAGTGTTTTCCATTGGAGTCAAGTACTAGAGTACAACCTAATATGCTGAAGATAATCAAGCAAACTGATTTTAGCTTCTATCGAAGAATCTCTACATGATAATCTTAAGGAAAACTTAGCATGCTGATATTAGCAACATTCAATTGGTTAGGTCTTGATTATTCCACATAAAAAAAGTAAATCCAAATTTACACTGATTGATATCATGATACTGTTATATCATGAGATCTATATTCTATACAAACTCTATCCCAGCCCCAATTAATGTACACAAAAAGCCTTCTGTTAAAAACAATAGAACCATTCAATCAACAGAAACAAAGACACAAAGCATCAAGGGGCAACCTCCTTTCTTCCAAACTGCCAAATGACTTGTGTGGAGAAAACATTGCCCAATGGTAATTCTGCAGGAAAGCTTTCTGTAAAAGCATAGTATGTTTGAATATGTATCAATGCACCTCAAACCTTATCACTCACAATCGTTCCAATTGATCCATATTCTTGAATTATTCCATTATATAGTGATATTTTCAACGATCTAGACAATCAACTTGGAAGCAACCTCCTTGGCCACCAAACTGCCAGATAACTTGTGTTGACACAGCATTGTCCAATGGTAATTCATCAGGAAAGCTTACTGTAAAAGGATAGTATGGTTGAATTTGAATTGATACACCTCAAAACTCATCACTCACAATCATTCCAACTGATCCATATTCTTTAATTATTCCATTATATAGTGATATTTTCAACAATTGTGATGTCCCCGCTCTAGTCAGTTCTCAGGTACAGTTGAGTTAACCTATCTCTTGGACCCTTGTAGGCTAACAAGTTGGGGTTAGAGGGTCAGTGGTATTTTCTAGAGGAGTTGGTCGTTCTCATTTTTAGAGTTCAGTGATTGTCTCACTGCAGGCCTTGGCAGTTCAGGAGTTGACAGCTTCTGACGGCACAGAAATATATGGAGTTTTGAGGAAGTTATGATTATCTAAGTGATTTAAGTTATTAATTAACTTAATACTTTATTATAAAGTCAAATTGACTTTATACTTTTTATATCACTTAAATATTCATAAAAAAGTGATTTAAAATTAAATCACTAAAACATAAAAGTTGGCGCCCAAGTATTTAAGTCCAAACTATTGAAAGGGACTTAATTATATTTTAAAAGATTTAAATGATGGAAAGAGGCGTCATTCTCTTGGAATTCGTGCCTTTTAAGATATAAGGCATTTTGGGAATGAGAAACTCAATTGTTGATTATTTTGACTTTGCCTTTGGTTTTCTTCTATGCTATCCTCTGTGATCAGGGTTTGAGCAAATCTTCCATTGGAGAACGAGATCTCTTCAGTGTTGAGCATTTTTGAGACTGTGAGAGACCAGTCGAATTAGTGCAACTGTGAGGACTTCATTCAGAGGTTCTACATGCTACAATCAAAGTTTATTATTAAATTTTACTTGTTTGTAATAAGGAAGGGGGTTTCTTCTCTAGAGACGTCATCTTCAACAGATCTGTAGCTTTCAGCTTTGTTCCTTTAGTTCTTCCTTTGGCCATACCTTTTTCCTTGGGATTTGTGCCTTCCTAGAGGTTTGGTGTGTGAAGCTTGTAGCTAAAACGCCTTCTTATTTGTTCATGTTTGTGCTTCATTCTTGGCAGCTACTCCTATTAGCCCTTTGTATCCTGTTTCAGAATGGGAGAAGTCATTTTTGGAGGCCAGGCGTCCATATTTGTCATTTTTCACCATTCTTAGCTAGCGAGTTGACTTATTTTCTTAATAAAATAATCTGGAGCATTTCGGGTACATTCATGAGTTGTAAATTTATTGTTGAGGTTGTTTATTACTTTCTGTAATTTCGATTCACCAAAAATAGCTCAGATTTACATTTTATGAGCTTTTATATGATGCGCCCCTTCTCTTCTGTCTACAAACTTTCTTTAAAAAACTAAAAAAACACAATAAGATAAGAAAAATACAGGGGTTTGAGTTGTGAGCCAGCAAGGTTCATCATAGTGGTATCAGAGCTCTGATCCTGCCAGCCTGGAGGGTTAGCAGTTTCTATGCGGTCACATTAGAACAGGTTTGACAGGTACTACTCACGCAAGGGTCCTGGTTATCAGAGAAGTACTTTTGAACCATTTCCAGCATTTCCGTTTGACGAACAAGAGGAAGATTTAGACCTTGATAACATGGCTGACAGGGAAGGTGAAGGTTCTCACAGGAATCGTCTCAATGAAGAGGACAAAGAGGCTAGAGATGTACTCAGAGGCATGGTGGCAGGCCAAGAACAGGTGGCGAATATCCTCCAGCAGCTCAGCACCAATGTTCAAAATTTGACACTTCATAGAAGTCAGAATCAAGATCGAGATCGAGAAGGCAGTATTCATGGAGAACCCCACAGAATCATTGCTCCAGCATGCACATTTGAGAGACCCACATGTCCTACTTTTATCAGAAATGATGTTGATGAAGAGGATGAGGTTGAACAGGGTGGTGAAGTGAACTTTGCAAATAACATCATGACTATGCATGATGAATGGGATGCATTGCCTCCGAGAGTTAAGGATCACCTTAACTTCGATCGATTCATGAGCCAGAAGAGAGAGCATAACCGTAACAGGAATGATAGGAGGCCTAAAAACAAACATAATGATCACAGACAGGCTACCAACAAACTGACCTTAGTTAACTATGATGGCAGTGGTAGAGTTACAGCACGTGTCTGGGTGAGTAAGTTGGATACATTCCTAACACTACGTCCTATGCCAGAGGGAGATGCCATACGATTTGCAACACTCCACCTTGATGGCGTAGCACATGACTGGTGGATTCATGGCATGGCAACACTTCACCATGATAGAATCACTTCGTACCAGGAGTTTACTGATAGACTGGTAGAGAGGTTTGATAGACGTGATCCCAAACTATTCTTCAGGGATCTTGCGCAGTTAAAACAGTTGGGTAGCTTGGAATCTTACATTGGAGAGTTCCAGAGACTATCTGTGATGGTGACAGGCATCTCAGAGAGAAGGCTGGTCATATTGTTTATTGAGGGTCTTTTCGAGCCCATGAAAGGTTGGATCAAGGCATTTGATCCACCCACTTTACAGGAGGCCATGAGGAAAGCTCGCAGTATGGAGCTCACTACACCTCGTAAACAATTTGGCTCGAAACCATCTACTTCCTACACTGATAACAAATCTAATCCAAAGAAGGCTGATAATGCTGATCAAAAGAAAAAAATTGCAGCACCTTTAGATCGGGAAACAATGAATGATCTGCGTAGGAGGAAGCTCTGCTTTTACTGCAAGGGCCCATATGACTTCAACCATGACTATCCCCTCAAGCCTAAAGGGCAAAACAAGCACATGGAGTGGTTCTCTGAGGGAGAAGAGTTGACTGATTTTTCAGACCAGCAAGCTGCAATATATGACACGGATGAGGAAAAATCAGAAAATGAGGCAGAAATTGTGGTTCAAACTAAGCTACTAGAAGCTCACATGTCCAGCATGCAGAGAGAGAACTCTTTCAGACTTCGAGGGATCTTAGCTGGTCAAAGAGTCATTTCTCTTTTGGATACAGGTGCAACCCACAACTTCATTGATTCACAGTTAGTGGAGAAAAGGGGTATTCAAACTCAGCAGTTTGAAGGTATTCGAGTGAAGGTTGCGGATGGGTACACTCTCAACTGCGAGAGGATGATTCCGGATTTGCCAATGAAACTCAACAATTTTGAGTTTAAGGCAGATTTTTATGTTGTGAACATGGGAGGTACAAATATAGTTCTCGGCATGAAGTGGCTTCATGCAATAGGAGAGTTCACACTTAATTTACGTGATATGGAGATGAAATTTAAAGTTGATGGTACAAATCATGTTCTCAAATCCATCAAGGACAGCAATGTAAAAGAAATTTCACTCAAGAGAATGGAACGTTTGATTCGGCATGACATGGTGGATTGGGCAGCAGAATGCAAGGTAATGCCTTCACAGAAGGAGCAACAAGATTCTTCTTATCATCTAGATGTTCAGGCACTCCGAATCAAACATGCAAAGGTTTTCAGTGCTATCCCACAAGGTAGACCTCCTAATAGGGGTATTGAGCATATTGTAGAATTGGAGGAGGGCACAAAACCTATCATGATCACTCCTTACCGGCACCCCAAACGTTTAAAAGATGAAATTGAAAAAACTATTAAGGAACTTTTAGCTATGGGGCACATTAGGCCGAGTAAGTCACCCTTTGCTTCATCAGTTGTTTTGGTGAAGAAAAAGGATGGTACACTTAGGATGTGTATTGACTACAGGATGCTCAACAAGAAGACTATTAAGAACAAGTATCCCATACCACGGATTGACGAGTTAATAGATGAGCTACATGGAGCTTGCTATTTCTCGAAGATTGATTTGAGGACTGGGTACCATCAGATCAGAGTCCGAGAGGAGGATATTGAGAAAACCGCATTCCGATGCCACTGTGGACATTATGACTTCTTGGTTATGCCATTCGGTTTAACCAACGCTCCAGCCACATTTCAGTCCACAATGAACAGGGTTTTCCATCCTCACTTGAGGAAATTTGTTTTGGTGTTCTTCGACGACATACTGGTTTACAGCAGGTCTTGGGAGGAACACATAGTTCACTTGGATGCAGTATTGAGCATATTGGATAGGGAGTCCTTGTACGCCAAGGAATCCAAGTGTGCACTGGGATTAGGAGAACTTTTATATCTAGGTCACATCATCAGTAGTGAGGGAGTCAGCATGGATCCAGAGAAAGTTCGTGCTATCATTGATTGGCCTACACCTGAGACATTGACACAGCTCAGGGGGTTTGTAGGATTATGCACCTTCTACCGTCAGTTCGTTAGTGGATTCTCGCGTCATGTAGTGCCACTGATAGATTTGACTAAGAAGGGAGCCTTTGTGTGGACACCTCTGGCACAGGGGTGCTTTGAGAAGTTTAAACTTCTCATGACTACATGTCCAGTTTTGGCATTACCAGATTTCATCAAGCCGTTTGAGCTACATTGTGATGCCAGCAGTGAGGCTATTGGGGTAGTCATCATGCAGGACCGACACCCTATAGCTTTCAAGAGCAAGAAGCTGAGAGGTCCTGAGAGGAGCTTTAGCATTTATGATAAGGAAATGTTGGCCATCATGCATGCCATGGCCAAGTTCAGACAGTATTTGGTTGGTAGTAAATTTTGTATTAAAACTGATCACAATAGTCTGAAAAATTTCCTAGGACAGCGAGATTTGAATGAAAGACAACAGAAATGGGTCAACAAACTTCAGTCCTATGATTTTGACATCTCCTATGTCAAGGGTACACAGAATGTGGTTGCTAACGCATTATCTCGCCGCCCACACTTGAGCTCCATTATCGAGATTGCAGAGGACTGGAGACACATGATAGTTGCGGAGTATGCTAAGAACCCGTGGGCTTCTAGCATAGTGGATGGGACAGTACAGGATGGTAGATACTCACTTGTAGATGATCTTATCATTTACAAAGGGAGGATATTTCTAGTCCCAGGTTCTGAGATGAGGGACAAGGTATTGAGATCATTTCACGATTCACCTATGGCAAGACATCCCAGTTACTTTAAGACCTACAAGCAAGTACGGGAGAGATTCTCTTGGAAAGGTCTCAAGTCATTTGTTCTTCAGTATGTCAGGGAATGCCTTGTTTGTCAGCAGAACAAGCAAGAACATACATACCCTGCAAGATTACTTCAGCCACTTCCTATTCCTGAGAGGAAGTGGGAATGCTTGTCAATGGACTTCATTACGGGCTTGCCGAAAGCTCAAGGGAAGGACAGCATTTTTGTGGTAGTAGATAGATTGACGAAGTATGCTCATTTCTTCCCAATCACTACTACTCACACAGCTACATAGGTGGCAGACTTGTTTTTTTGTGAGGTATTCAGGTTGCACGGTTTGCCTCGGAGCATAGTCAGTGACAGGGACAACAGGTTTATGAGTAACTTCTGGCAGGAGTTATTCAAACTTTGCGGGATAGAACTCACTCCGAGCACCAGCTACCACCCACAAACAGATGGGAAAACTGAGATAGTCAACAAATGGGTGGAGGGATACTTGAGGAACTACAGTTCAGGACAGCAGAAGGCATGGGTGAAGTGGTTATACCTTTGTGAGTATTGTTACAATACCACTCATCACATGAGTATTCAGATGACACCATACCGAGCATTATATGGATATGATGCTCCGAGTTTTCTAGATTTGTTGCTAAGTGACAACAGAGTACCTAGTGCTGGGGATCTATTACAGGAGAACCAGGACATTATGAGAGCACTCAGGGAGAACATTCAGAAAGGTCAAAATCAGCAAAAGCAATATGCTGATCAAAGGCAAGTGGAGCGAACTTTCGAGATCGATGATTTGGTATATTTGATGCTACAACCTTTATAGGCAGACCACCCTTCGTAAGAAGGGCGCTGAGAAACTCAAGCCACGATACTATGGACCATTCAGAGTTGTCAGACGTGTCAGTGAAGTGGCTTATGAGTTGGATCTACTGGTGGACAGTAAGGTTCACAATGTGTTCCATGTGTCGCGCCTCAAAAAGGCGTTGGGACAACATGTGACTCCTCCTATTGATTTACCACCCCTGGATGATGAGGGGAAATTGATTTTGATAACTGAGGCCATTCTGGATTCTAGAGAGCGTCGTCTTCGGAGGAGGGTTATCAGGGAATATCTGGTAAAATGGAAAGATCTACCGGTAGAGGATGCAACTTGGGAGGGTGACAGTATTTTACAACATCCAGCTTTGAGTTTGCTTGCGGACAAGCAAATTCGGGGAGGGCGGACTGTGATGTCCCTCAGGTACAGTTGAGTTAGCCCATCTCTTGGACCCTTGTAGGCTAACAGGTTGTGGTTAGAGGGTCAGTGGTATTTTCTAGAGGAGTTGGTCGTTCTCATTTTTAGAGTTCAGTGATTGGCTCACTACAGGCCTTGGCAGTTCAGGAGTTACTTTTGACGGCACAGAAATATATGGAGTTTTGAGGAAGTTATGATTATCTAAGTGATTTAAGTTATTAATTAACTTAATACTTTATTATAAAGTCAAATTGACTTTATACTTTTTATATCATTTAAATATTCATAAAAAAGTGATTTAAAATTAAATCACTTAAACATAAAAGTTAGCGCCCAAGTATTTAAGTCCAAACTATTGAAAAGGACTTAATTATATTTTAAAAGATTTAAATGATGGAAAGAGGCGTCATTCTCTTGGAATTCGTGCCTTTTAAGATATAAGGCATTTTGGCAATGAGAAACTCAATTGTTGATTATTTTGACTTTGCCTTTGGTTTTCTTCTGTGCTATCCTCTGTGATCAGGGTTTGAGCAAATCTTCCATTGGAGAACGAGATCTCTTCAGTGTTGAGCATTTTTGAGACTGTGAGAGACCAGTCAAATTAGTGCAACTGTGAGGGCTTCATTCAAAGGTTCTACATGCTACAATCAGAGTTTATTATTCAGTTTTACTTGTTTGTAATAAGGGGGTTTCTTCTCTAGAGACATCATCTTCAACAGATCTGCAACTTTCAGCTTTGTTCCTTTAGTTCTTCCTTTGGCCATACCTTTTTCCTTGGGATTTGTGCCTTCCTGGAGGTTTGGCGTGTGAAGCTTGTAGCTAAAACGCCTTCTTATTTGTTCCTGTTTGTGCTTCATTCTTGGCGGCTACTCCTATTAGCCCTTTGTATCCTGTTTCAGAGTGGGAGAAGTCATTTCTGGAGGCCAGGCGTCCATATTTGCCAGTTTTCACCATTCTTGGCTGGCGAGTTGACTTATTTTCTTAATAAAATAATCTGGAGCATTTCGGGTACGTTCATGAGTTGTAAATTCATTGTTGAGGTTGTTTATTACTTTCTGTAATTTCAATTCACCAAAAATAGCTCAGATTTACATTTTATGAGCTTTTATATGATGCACCCCTTCTCTTCTGTCTACAAACTTTCTTTAAAAAACTAAAAAAACACAATAAGATAAGAAAAATACAGGGGTTTGAGTTGTGAGCCAGCAGGGTTCATCACAACAATCTAGACAATCAACTTGGAAGCAACCTCCTTGGCCACCAAACTGCCAGATAACTTGTGCTGACACAGCATTGCCCAATGGTAATTCAGCAGGAAAGCTTACCGTAAAAGGATAGTATGGTTGAATATGAATTGATAGACCTCAAAAATCATCACTCACAATCATTCCAATTCATCCATGTTCTTTGTTTATTGTGCTATACAGTGAGATTTTCAGCATTGTAGATAATCAATTTGGAATTCAAAATCATTGGGCCCATTGAGACACACTTGCATACAGAGAATTCCAACCTCCTTAGTAAGGATAAATTTGAGGAACAACTCTATTAAGCGACCAAAATTGACAATAAAATGTGTTTAAGTTTTTGAATGTTGGCATTCTAGCTTTAAAAGTTAAAACAAATTGAATTTCGATTGACACCAACTTCTGATTCTTACTAAATCTTGAACTTCTATGGCTCTCCAACTTGAAGCAGAAAGTGATAAATAGAGTATTTATTGCATGTCATTATTAAATTCTTCAGATGGAGGAAGCAATTATGACTTTCTCTTAGAATTTTGTCAGCTACCTTTTGTTTTATGTTGTCTAGATTCTAGAGACTTTTGTAAAGGATTCAAAGGTTATTTAAGGAGCATAAAATGCCCTTACGTTCTCTCAAGGGAAACAAGTTCATAGGTACTCTTGTTATACGATTATTGCTACAGAGAATGCACATTGCCCATACTTCACTCAAATAATGTGTTGGTAATCCAAGCTCGCTTCATGTGATTCTAGAAAATTATCTCAAATTAACCTCTAGGGAACAATCACATCAAGAAGGAGATAAATTCCATCCTCAAATTACAAGTGAATCTGGACTATTAACAGGAGTGGTTAACTACAGTTTTGGCTCTGCTAGGCCAAGGAGGCTATTCCCAACAATCCTAAAGGATAGTTAATGAAGCCTTTAAGGACCCTGTTACATATAAATAGTTAAACCCCTTGCATGACAACAACCCAAAATCTGCAACTAGTCACTTTTCCTGCTAAACTATCAATATTTGTAAAACATCTGATTCAAAAGACTAAACCCCAAAAAAATACTGAGCTCCATCAAAAAGATAAAATCAAACAAAATTCCTGCAGAATTTGTTCCCTTGGAGACACTTTGAAAGTTGGTAAACCAATAAATTACAGTCACAAAACATATTCAAGATTAAAAAATGATCACAATCCAGAAAATGACCGATGTGTTCGATGATTGGCAATAGAGTCTGAATTCTAAAGAAAATAGAAATAAGACTGCAAATCAGAGCCTAAAAGCTAAATTCATTTTCATATAAAATGGTGAACCAAAAGGATCACACCAGTCTAGCTGCAATTTCACCTAAAACATAATTCAAATGCAAAGAAACATCAATTAGCAAGAGATCCTTAGTAATCCATAATTCATCCAAAACATCCCACATCTTGATTCTGAAAAGTTCCTTACACTTGGTGGTATCAATTTTCTTCACCCAGAAACCCACTCCAAACAGCAAAGACTAATCAATAATCAATAACAATAATAGATGAGAAAATGCTAAGTATGGAGAACTTTGTACCATTGAGAGGTCTCACACTCTATTATTATTTACAAGATTTACAGGACTCAATTTTAACGGACTCTAGAACTTGGCATACAACATTTGACAAAAAGATTTCTTAGACACTAAGGGCAGCTGAATAACAAAAATGGCAAAAGATCCAAATCTTGAGAAAGAGCATCTATTATAGTAAAAAGGGGCAATGCTCATCCAATCAATATTTGACACTTGTCTCTTGCTTTAAATTTCAGGCATGAGGACTCTTTTTACAAACATAAGGCACAAGGCCCACATTTTTATAATAATCAATCTCTATTGTCCCAATCAAAATAGAGGAGGTGCTACTCACAGTTACAAAGCAACATGGAACAAGTTGAACATTGCCTTTCTCCATAACATACTTACAAGACTCACTCAGAATCACCAAGACTCGGCAAGCCTTGAGGTGTGGAAAAAAATGAATCTTGAGGACTCATGACCCAAGTACCTGGCAAGTCTAGACAGACTTGCCAAGTCTGCAAAACTTGCCGGACCCAATGAGTCCCAACAGGTTGACGTGGTCAGGTTTATGAAAATGAGGGGAGGAAAAGAATAAAAATTTGAAAATGCTTAAACGTTCAAGACACTCCCAAATCTCTACTCTAATTTTATAAAGAAAAGAAATGAAAATCTTTTTGGGCCATGTTGGATGAAAGAGCAAAATATTTTTTACTTTTTCAACTTCTTCCCAATTAAATTCCTAGTAATTAAATTACATTTATGCTTCTAGTTTACCAAGTCAAACCCTGTCCTAGGTAATGCTCCTAAGGCTGTAGAAGCATTTGCAGACTTGTCTCAGATTCAGGCACATGACTCCACATAGAGCTAGTAATGTTGGGCTAAAAGGATACAAGCTCCTTTCTACCATAGCTAATGATTCCATATTGTGATTTTTTCTTTATATGCCATGGATATCATAATTCATAAGTTTTATACACCTTAAACACTTCACAACATTTATATATCTAACAATGTTGTTCTCTTCAACTAAAGTTCACTTTATCCTCATGTGGTTGATGTATACATGTGTATGTAATAAAAGTAGATTCTATTTGATTAGTTTGTTGTCTTTAAAGTTTATTTGTTAAAGGGTGCATGAAACAAGTTTTAAATCCTTAAAAAATTTCTATATTTCATGGTTTTTTCAATTTGCCAAGTCTTGGCCGAGTTTGGGTGCCAAGTCTTGACCAAGTTCATGTGTCGAGTCCAAGACTAGGTCAAAAATAAGCTTTGTCAACTTCAAAGCAAGTCCAAGTCTTGTAACATTGCTCCATAATCATACAAGCTATCAATAAAAAGATTAAAATTCATATTTTGACACTCACTCCTACATTAACTTTGGCATATTCAGCAATTGTCTCTTTCAACAAAGAAAGGGATCGGCAACCTCCTTCTTCACCTCCTTTACTTCCTACAATGTTGTCTTTGTATCCCTAGGAGGTGAAGGGAACATGAAAGGTGCAGAGACAGCAAAGGAGCTCACTATATCAAATGATGTTTTAGCATAGATCATAGAACCATTTCTTAGACTAGAATGCTCAAAAGAAGGTGCTAATTCCTTGCACATCAAGCCCTCCTTTATAATAATTAGACACTAGCTTGCTTGTAACCCACCTTTTCCAAATGTGACACGGTACACCTATACCTTTTCCTACCACTGATTCTCTGATAAGACTTTTTCCATATCGATACCCTACCACTAAGTGCACAAGAATCAAAGTTGAAAGCCAAAAAAAGACCACAACTAGCAAACACTACACCATACAATATATGCATATCTACAACAAGTATGAATAGTTTACCGTGCCCATGCAATGGCACATTAACCAACAAACAAGGAATAGAGGAATCCAAGAATTGCCACTTCACTTGCCATACTTCTCTTCTCATTCTGCCCACTCAGCCTCTAATGGCCACTTTGCATCAGCAATCTTAACTGCATTAACCACAATATTTTCCCTCCGGGCACCCAACAATGCCCTTACTCCTGTAATACACTCAACTGTGGCATACTGCTGCTTGAGCACTTCCTCAAACCTGAAGTGAACTTGATCAAGTGAAGGAAAGTTATTCTGCAAAAGGGGATCAACAAATGTGTAGATCAATCATTTCACCTCTATTTCATTGAGCTCTTTTCCTTTTTCACCTATGGCTTTGCTCACGAAATTCAGATGACAATCAGGAGCAATTTTAACATTTTGCAACTCTTCTCAAGCTCAGGTATCCCTCATCCCTCAGGCAATCCAACCACCTGCTGCCATGATAAATCTATGTTGGTCAAAATTTGATGCTAAACTCAAGAAGGAACTCCAGAGTGCATCAGTAGCCCTCACAATTAGACCAGTTCTATTTTTAAAAACCCTGTGAGAATAGAGACAAAATGGAATCCAACCTGATCAGCTCATTCTGATGTTTCATCCCTCTCAACAGGAGCTCCAAACTCCAAAGGTCTGATGAATGCCATTAATACTTCTGACATTCTAGGTCTGCTCCTCCCGTAGAACTTTTTATAAAAAAAGGAGAAACAATGTTGTCTTCAAATTCGGCTTAAGAGGTAAAGGGCCAATGCATGTCCATGTGGATATACCATAACTTCATAAGTTTGACCACCAAAATTACCTTTTGGGAATGTCAATTTTATTCCCAAGGAACTTGGCCAGTGATCCACTAAACAATACAGAAGAATATAGCACAATACAAAATACCTCCTAAATCTCTTGGGGCCCAATGATTGCTTAAACTCTAACAATTCAATATGCCATTCAGTGGCAATGTATTCCCCAAAGTAATATAAAGTGTTCCTATGAGGAATCTGGTAGTCACACGGAAGTACCAAGGAAACCTCCCCAACTCTTAAATCCACATCAGACCCAATTACCTGACAGAAATACAAATGGAAGTATTGGAAATAACTTTTAAATTTAGTAGCATCCAAGAGATCAATTCATAAGAAGGAATCACCTTCTCACTTAGTATATCATTTTTTATTGGAGTCCTACAAAACAGCAGTCGAAAACCCCTTTATGCATTTATATGGCCATGTACTCATTGGTCAAATGATTAAGATTAATCCCTTTCTCCACCTCATGCATCAAACCAAAAACCCTTTTCACCATATCCCTGCTCAGTTAAAGACCAATTTCCAATTCCTGTTGTCTACTTCTCTGGTTTTTTCATTGTAACAGTTCACTACCCATTCAACAATATCAGGATTTGGCAAACAATTTGTTACCACTACCCTTCCCGTATCTAACATCCAAGCATTCCATTTCAAGATGAGAATATCCTTAACTCTCTTCTGCCAAACAGATTGAAAAAATTTCTCGGCCCACATAAGTTCTCAAGGGGTCACAAATATCTTCCTTTAAGTCTTCAAAGTGTTGCACAGTATTTCCACCCTTGCTAAATGATTTCATGTATTTTTGGGGGGACCATGGCAGATGCAGACACTTGCTCTTGGCAGATGCAGACACTTGCTCTTGGCTCATAGATAGTTTGAAGGCCATGGTGAGGTTTAGATTGTCTAAGACTAGGGTTTGAAATTAAGCAGCTAGAAAAATTCAATTGGATAACAAATTCCCCAAAATGAATTCCCCACACAAGAAAATTACACGATAATCCCTAATCACAATTTAAACAGCAATTCATGATCCCAGCAATTTTGCAAATTTCTTACACAATTTCAATGGCCACTTACCGAGGAAACAATTGACAACAACACACCTTAATTTGCTCTTGCAATCCAATTCACACAGATGCAACCTCCTAATCGCAGCAGTTAGCTCAGACCTTGATAATTTTCTTTGTAATGGCAAAATGCACTTCAAAATAGGTTTAAACCAACAAATTAGGGCCTCATAAATGCTCATTAATGGAAAAAGTTATATTATCAGTGTATCAATTCATTAAATATTTTAAAAATTCATATTCCAAGGCACCCACATAACATGAATATGGGAAAAACAATGGTGGAGATAACATGTCATTGAGATCAATGGTTGCAACAAATCTATAGAGCCAAAGATGCATCCTTATTCAAGCTGTAGAAGCGCAATACAAGAAGTATTTCCATATGTTGCAATCTAGTGAATCGACCTAAGGGGATCATCAATTAATAAAAGATCTACACTTTCCTAGTGGGCATACCCAACCATCTTTAGATATTTAGAAAACAATAAAAAATCTCCACCTGAACAATTTCATATCACTTAAATCATCATCCTAGGAAAGACTTTAATCCCCATAACAAATAAGAAAACATCAAGTCTCTTGCCAACTAAAATAATGCACACGTGCAAGCTAATAAGGAACTCCTATTTGGACATGTAGTGAGCACATGGTCCAACTATGTATAAACTCATTGCCACACAGTACCAACTTAACAATCCTGGTGGCTACCACAGTGTGCATGGGAACCTGCCCAATGGATAGTTAGATCATTTGTACTATTTCAAGATCATCAACCATCAAAAGATCTTAACGCTTTCCTAGGCCTACTTTCACCATTTGTAGATATGTTGAAACCAATAAAAACACACATCACCCCAATGTAAAAGCAAAGCCTTAAGCACAAATCTGACATGTGACTCCACTAGCTCAACCTCAATCAAGATTTCCTTGAAGACGTGAACCAACCAACAACATCCATGTAAGCTTTTAGAAAATGCTTAAAAATTATTCATGAGCCATTTTATGCAATTGAAAAAGGTCTAAAGGTTGATCACTACCACCAAAACCAATTTGCAGAAGTTCAATTGTTGATCAACTTGTCAAAACAGTAAGCAAACAATCTTTTCTTGAAAACTTTAATCAACATGCCTCATTAGAATATCAAGGATAAAACTTAACTGCATAGATAAGAAAATTAACACTTTTTCAATCGCAAGACACCCAACTAAACATAACAACCTTCCAAACTAATGAGTGACAACAAGAAAACTGCCATGGATGAATAAGACTAGACTTTTAACATTATCAATTCTCACAATGGCTTGCAAGTACTTAAATGGAGAATCAACATAGACATAATATCCTACAAGTAGTCTAGACACACACGAAATAGAGCAAGACCCAAGGCAACAACCACAAACTTTATCATGCAAATCTAGAATACATGAAATTGCAATGGAGCACTTAGAGCCAATGTCAAAACACAACTCAACACCAGTTCAAAGATAAAGGAACCAAACAAACCAACCAAGAAACCTCACTTCAGAAGGTTTTGCAAGAACTGGCCCAACAGTGGCTCTAATAGGGGATACATGCACCCAAAAGAAATGATGAGAATTTAGAAAGCCTCCAAAAACACAAACCCAACACAAGGGATTCCAAAAGAAAAGAATTTACAAAGCATTTAGAAACCTAAGACCCTAAACAAATTGTACACACCTAGACAAACCTAAAGCAGTTTCCTATGAACCTACACACAGTCATGATGGTACAACTAAACAAAAAGTTAAAATAAAATACAAGGGTCTAAACAAATGCACCTATGAGAAGTATTGCTTTAAATTCTTGTGTTCTAGCAACTCCTAAAATTTTCTAACCAAATTTCTCTAAGTAAAATGTGTCCTACCCACAATGATCTTCAATAATGCATCGTTGAAAGCAAAGGGCATCAGACTTGTTATGTTTACCCTTATCTTATAATCTAGCATTCCATTCTAAGACAGTATCACCTATCTCTCAAATTCTCTTGGTTTAGCCTTTTTGTCAAGCAAGAGTTTCATCTTCTCTTGATGAACCATGCTCTTCTAATAGGCATCCCTCTTTGATTCATCCAACACAAGTAACTAATATATATTCTTTGAGTGACTGAATCGATAGCAAGGTCATTAGACTTTTGTAACAACTTTATACCTGAAGTTCTAGATTAAGAGGCAAAGCAGCACTAACTCCAAAAACCAATTCAAATGGACTCTTACCTGTTGCCTTCTTAGGGGTTACTCTATCTACCCAAACTACGTATCGAAGCATGCTATCCCATCTCTTTTAATTCTAATTAAAAGGCTGATGATATTCATCAAGTTCTTATTACATGACTATGCTTGTCCACTTCCCTAGGGATGGTACAAAAAACAATACATTATGTCAACTCCATTTTTCACATGTCGACAAATTCATGTGCCCACAAGCACATAGCATTGTCTAAAATGGTTTTTTTAAGGAACCCAAACCTTGTGATAATGCCATTCAAGAGGCAACTTTTGTAGAAGCATTCTTGGTTACAATTGTCTAAGCCATTTAGTAAAAATAGTTTCCATTTGCCAATATCCATTTAAAGCCATCATAATACTTTACAAAGATTTCTCCAATGAAATCAATTCCCCACTACTAGAAAGGAGCTTCAACTAGGATAGGCCTAAGAGGTAAAGCCCCAAAAGCTTTCAACTTGCCTGAGAATCTCTAAGAACAAACACACTTCCCAACCATCCTAGCAACATCATTGAAGAGTAGAGACCACTCTCGTATTCTTAGAATTTTATTGGTTGTAGTTATGCAAATGAAATGACCCCATACAATCCCTAATGGAATTATGATATGGTATGTTGGGATTCCTCTTCATTTACACATTTCATTAGCACCCTTAATGTGATGAGCACATGATTTTACCAATTCAAAACTTAACAACCACAATAACACCAATCACACAATATCAACAGTTAAGAACACAAGAAGAACACAAGATTTACATGGAAACCCCTTCAGGAGAAAACCACGAAGAATAGGACTACTTGGATCTACTGTCCAAATCCAATCACAAAAATAAAATTATTTTACAACAAGTTTGTAGGTACCAACCTACTAGAGACACCAATCCCCACCACTGAGCAGCAACTCAATAAAAGACACCAATCTCTTTAATATGAGGCACCAACCTCACCAATATGAGGCACCAACCTCCAAAATATTTCCCTTTTGAATTAGCTCCTTCAACAAATAATATTCATATAATTTCTTCACAAAATCTGCCTTGAATGTTCTATTATTTTTTTCTTCTCTTCAAATCCGCTTGTGTTTGTATGATATGCCTTCTACACTCCACACTAGCTTCCTTCCACTCCTCTTTCAATCTTCACATATTTCACACTTCTACAACACATCCACTCCACACATTTCATTTTCATTTTATGTCCGTATGCCTCCATGAAGAGAGGCATCCCTTTGAATAGAGATGACAATCTAAATAGACATGACCGTTTGTTAATAAATTTTTAATCTTAAGCGCTGCCTTCAAACTTATTCTAATCGCTGCCTATTGTACCCAAACCAAATTTTTGCTTCATCAAGGCATTTTGCATTAAAAAGTCTAAACCTTGTTAAAATGTTGTAAAACACAGTTTTGGGGAATATCAAGCATGGAGTTTTTGTCAATAGTTTGTCAGTCAAAGTCAGTTATATTGAACAGAACCTGAAGCAGAGACTCAGAATGGAGTTTTTCACGATGGAGGAACATCTCACGACGACATTTCAAGTTGCATACGATCATTTCAGTGATCAAAACGGAGTTTTTTGGTCAATTTATGAAGATTTTTCAAAGGGAAAGTCAGAAAGTGCAAGTATAGCCCAAGGGCGCCCAACTTGTTGGAGGTCAAGATCTTGTTTAAAATGCTCAAGCATCCAGTCAATCTCTTCAGAATTAGCCTGGCTATCCGTCGAGCTATTCAGCGAAGCATTCCGAGACTCATAGCTCCGGCAATCAGCAACAGAAGTTGAAATCCTCAAATTTCAAGATGCGAGAAACTTGTCCTTTTCAGGCAAAAGTGCGCCTCTAGCCTGAGGGCGCCCATCTTAAGGAGGGGGTAAATCTCGACAGTTTCGATGGCGAATACAGTCAATTGGTTCACGATTAGCCTGCTCGTCCAACGAGATATCAAGCACAGTCATCGGAGTTTCAGAACTCCGGCGGCAGTCATCCGAAGATCAGCTTAAAATGGAGTTTTCACGTTTATGAGCTTCTCTGTTTATTCCCAGTGCAAGTACAGGCCAGGGGCGCTGGCTTAAAGGACCTTTCAAATGGCAAAATTTGCAGACAGAGTCTTCACGACATCAGTAATACTCTAGCCTAGCTCCGCAACGCACCATTCTGCTTGTCAATCCAACGTTCCAGGTGGTCGTGACAGAGATTCTACCAAGCATGTAATTTTACGGGCGAACCAACAAATGATTTTCAGTGTATTTCTGCAGTCTTGAGGCGCCTAGTCTTTAGGCTTGTCAGATGAGCCCGTTCGCGTTCGAAGTCTTCACGACTATTGAGCGTAATCAATTTATCTTTCCAACGAGCATAGCCGTCAGCCTTCGGCATTTGGCAGTCGCTCGTGCGTGCGAGGTCTTTAGTGTAATATTGCAAAGTGAGGACGTCCGAAAAATGGCCAAGTCTGGGAGCGGTAATCTTAAATAAAATACGCACTGGAGTTTTTGAGGTCTTAGAAGCAGTTTTCTTGCCTCGACATCTCCAGAGACTTCTCTTGTGGGCCCTTCTGGCTGTCCGTTAAAACAGATAGTGCTCGAATCAGGTCATCCCAACTCCAGATAACAAAGGTCAAAATAGGGTACTTGGATGAAAGTCCGACTTTCGCCAAAATGGCAAAAGTGCAACTATGAGCCAGGGGCGCTTTAAGTTTTGAGGCCCTTAACACAGCTTTCAGTTGTCGTGCATACAGTCGTTAGATGCAGAATGTCTTCAGGCATGTAGTGAGCTTCGTCTCATGTCAGCAGGGTTCACCATTCACCGTCGACAGCCGTTTGAAGTGTCAGATGGCAGTTTAGGAAAATGGCTTAAGTTTGGAACCCGTAAAGCAATTTAATCAGGGGCGCCTAATTTTTCAAGGGGTTAAACGATGGATTTTGCAGTAGTGTCTCCCAGCAGACATTTCTTCCTTGTTCAGTAGGCTTTCCGATGAATTCTCCAGCTCAGTCCCAGCATCATCCGGTCACTTAGAAATCAGTGTTGAAATTGGCCAGTCGTGACTTTGCTGTCAGCTATAAAATAGGAAGTTAATAAAAAGTGTAAAATCTTGAGCAAATGGACGCCTATGAGCTCAAAAGATGACTTTTCGGAATCGGTGAAGTCCAACGGTGAAGCCTAAAGCTTCATTCAATTGTCAACTGGAGTTTCAAATATTTTGCATATTTTAGCATTGAGTGGCGATTTCTATTTTTGGCGCCTTTGCTATTTGCATGATAAATATTTTATTATTTATTTTAATCCAAACTTCTAGTCAGTGGCAGTTCAACTGAAATGGGCCAATCAGAGATCTTCTATTCTTGTCAGGGTTTTGAAGTATTGCAGTTGCTCAATTGGTGCGAATTTCATCTTCTTCAAGCATGGCGCCATCATTTGTAATTCACAGAGCTTTCAATAGAAATTCGTATTTCTCAAGAGAAAATCCAATCTTAAGAGAAGTTCGTATGTTTCAAAGAGAGATTCATATCTTCAAAGGGAAATCGAATTTTATATATTTTCAAAGCAAATTTAAAGCAAAATTCGTTTTTCTTCAAGGCAAAGGCGTATTTTCAAGCAAAATACGTTTTTCTTCATTCAAAAGGCGTATTTTCAAGGGAGATTCATATTTCTCAAACAAAGGCAGATTTCTCATCTATTTCCAAAGGCGATTTCCTCAAGCAATTCTTTTTGCAGGTTAAAGTTCACAGTTCTTAGCAATTTGAAGAATTCAAGGGCGATTTTCACAAAAGAAGAGCATAATAAAAAAAAAACGTCTTTTTCCTCCTTGATTCTCAGTTTTCTCTCAGTTTTCAATTCGCATGTTCCTGAAATTGGCAAAATTCAACAAGTCTCAGCATCTGGATCATTTTCATATAGCTTCCTTGAATTAAAATCGTGCGTTTGATTTTTCAGAAATTTTTAACTTCAGAACATTCGTTCTTGAGTTTCTAATTTTCTCAACTGAAAAGTCTTTGCATGGTCGAGTAGAAGTTAGATTTTCGCATTTCTGACGTTCTGGGTTGTCTTAGAATCTTTTTTTGGACAAAACCCATATCTCAGATTTTCGCCGAAAATAACCCTTCGATAGGCTATTTTTAGCCTCAGCAGGCTATTTTTAGCTTTCCAGAAAGTTGTCAGAATATAGTCAAGTTCACAGTCAACAGGCGAGTTTTTCAGAGTACAGTACACACAGACTGAATTCAAGACCAAATCGGTCTTAATTCATGATTTCGTTAGAAAAGCTGAGACCGATTTGTATCAAGCCGCAGAAGAGATAATGGCCATCACTTCAGTCACGGAGCCGCCAAAGTTATAAGTCAGTTAAATGCTAGTTTGAGTGTGCAAAGATTGCCAAGATTGCTCAAGTTGCTGACATTCAAATGCTGATGCAGTTGGCAGCCTCGTTGAGGGATTGCTTGTTCGAGATCACGACCAGTAGGCTTCAGTTCCCACCTCTCGGGATAGAC
>VDFB02187677.1:0-27786 GCA_007258455.2 Sequoia sempervirens | reverse complement strand
GGCACCTTAATTCTAACAAAAATACTAAAAATCAGCTCTTGATCAATGCCATAGCAGTGTTTCCTAAAGTGGCAATGTTTGAGAGCATGGATTGTGAGGGGGAGATGAAAGATGGTCAATTTTCACTAACATTCTCATTAGAGACATTGAGAAAGTGGACTCCATAATGTTGTTCAAGTCATAATAGACAACACAAGAAATTGTAGAGCTGCTAGGTTGTTGGTTGAGGAACGCTATTCACACATCTTTTGGACACCTTGTGCGGTCTGTTCTCTCAATCTTATGCTATAAAATATTGAGAACAAAATTGATTGGATCGAAAAGTTGTATACAAAGGTTGAGGAGATTCAAATATTCATCACCAACCACATGTCACAAGATATATTTAGATCATTCTCAAAATTGAATGTAATGTCCCCGTTTTCCGGCTCGCCAAAGAGACATTAGTTTAATTAATTAATTTAATTATTTGATATTGCCTAGCAAAAAGTATATTTAAAAAGGTAATATTAAATAATTAGATTATAGTGTTATTATAAAGTGATGTTGAGGAAGTATTTAAAAGGTATTTTATAATGTCACTTTATTAAAAGGCGTTTGATGTTTTGGCGGGAAATTTGAAAAGTTTTCCGAAAGTTTGCTTGGATGGAAATAAAAAGGTTTGCGAGAATTCATTTGGGATATGCTGGTTTCTTATTTTATTTGGCATTTTGGTGGAGCTCTTCGGAGTTTGAAACCCTAGGTGGGAATTCCTACAACTCTCCAATTTCGGTGGTGAAAGATTCCTCCCTAGTTGGTAGCAGGAGAAATCATCCAGGTTTCTCGCATTTGCACGATAACGATTGGTTTTGAAATTTGTGAAGTCTCTGTTGGAGACAAATTTCAAGAGAAAGATTTTCAATATGTGAGTTGGTCTGATTATAATATTATTATTTTCCTTATCCAGCTATACAGACTAGTATTTCAATTCCAATTCTAATTTCTAAGTTGGAAGATTTTAGAATATTATTAACCATTTATTCTCAGCTACTCTTAGCAGCCGTACCATCATCAGATTGCAGGTGTTGCACCATATACTTGGAGGGGGTCTCAGGTGATATTATGCCTAAGGTTACACTGGTTCTTCATTCCTGATTAATGTATATCTTCAATAATATTATTATGATGGAGTCACAATCTTCTAGGAGTTGTGGTCTTTAACTCTAGCTTAGAATTTCCATTTGAGGAAGGCTCAACAAATATATTGGAGGAAGATAACATTTTCTTTAAACAGTGCAAGTTTTGGGAAGTCATGGGTAGATTGATTAGGGACGTGCGACTCCAAGAAATTCATAAGTTGTATTCCTTCGTGTGTCGCGAGTTCTAATTATTGATGCGTAGGAGTTTGGAGGTTATTGTATGGGATCACATGGAGGAGCCGTTTGATCACAAGGAGCAGTGACTTGAAGATTCACGCCTATTCTTGATGGCACCTTATTCATTGTGAGCCATATGTGCCATGGGATTTTGTGAAAATTTGCATTGGGGTTCTTTTGGAGGTTACAAAAGAGTCGTTGAGCTGTTATGACAAGCACAAGGAAACATTGAAGTGGCACCCATCCCATGAACCAGCCATGGACCATTTTCAAGGAAGATACTCACTGTATGTGCAAAGAAATGAAGATTTGAAGTGGTCAATCTGTGTATCCATTTCAGGTTAGAAAATATAAAGATTTGAATATAATATTGCTTCAGCCTTGTATACATTCTGTGATGATCAGCTATTTCAATTGGGCAAATAATAGTCTTACTTCCTATGTTCTTCTATGTATGGAAATTACTAGATTTTGAATAACAATCGTGACTCCTTATATGCATTAAAGTTTCTATCTTTTGAAAATACTTTGGAACCAAACCCGTAGTAGTATTAAGACAATGGTTTGACAAAATGTTTACATTGTCAAACTAAGCATAAATCGCAAAAAATTCAAGTGGGGATTTTACATTGAAACTATTGAAAGTAAGTGAAGCAATATAAAATTTTATGTTTTAGTTTCACTTTAGTTACTTGAAAATTTAATTTTTTTAAAATTAATTACTTAAATCTGAATTGGATTTATGTACTCTATTTTTTATTTAAAATTTGTTTTTATTATTTAATTTTATTTTTTGAATAGGTTGCTAAGACCCATTTTCCCTCTAACATGATTGTATTGAGATGACTTGTGAAGGTTCAAAAAGCACTTTCTTGCATAGTCATTAGCTAAACTTGGTTCATATGGAGGCAAAGCAACACTAACAACTCAACAAATATAAAGCGAATGATCCTAGATGACTCTTGGTGGGATCATGTGAAGTATCTCCTTAGTTTCATTGAGTTCATTTTGAGTATGATTCATTATACTCACATGGACAAGCCTTGCTTGCAAGAGCCATATGATGGAATCAACTCAATGATTGAGAAGTTAAAGACCATCATAAATAAGAAAAAGCAAGATCATGAAAAAACCTTTTTCAAACAAATGCACAAAATTATTGAAGAAAGATGGAACACAATGACCACTCCACTACATCCATTTTCCGTTGCATAGAGTCCAAAATACTATAGTGTTGGGATTTTTTCTATGCTAATAAGGATTTCCCTGTATAAAGATTATGAATGTGCTAAAGGGTACAAGGTAGCATCATATAGACTCTTCATTCTGATTTGCAAGATGTAGTCACAAGTGAGTTCATTTATTTTGTTCACTCAAATGGTCGAAGTATTGAGGCTCTTTGTGATAAGTTCAAGAAGGATGCTCACAGTTGGTGGTACTTCCGTGGCCATCAATTCCAACACCTACAACCTCTAAGAATCAAAATTTTGTCTAAGTTTAATAATTAAAAAAAATTAATCTTGGAAGTTTCATTTATAATTTTTTTAAAAATTTAATATTTATATTATATAACTCTATTTCACTACTTTTTCTTCAAAGGTTGCTAATTCATCTACATCTAAGAGGAATTGGAGCACATATTCTTTAATCCACTCAATAAAACGCAATAAATTGCACACAAAAAGGGTATAGAACTTAGTGCATGTGTATTCCAACTTGTGCATCCTTTCACACAAACAACATGGCTACAAGGAAAGGGACATGGAGTTGTGGGATATGGATCCACAGCATACTAACTTGGATGCTTCCACTTCCCAACACATTGCACTTGAGAAGTTCAAAAACAAGCACATTTTTAATGTGAATGGCAATGTCACTACTTGTCGTTCTTCAAATGTTCCTACATCATCTAATATCAATGATATTGATTATGTTGATGATTTAGAAAAGCCATATGGCATTGAAAATTGATTTTTGAACTTGATATTATTATTTTAATATTGAACTTGAAGTTTGAACAATGAATATTTTATAATATGTATTGTTATGTTTTAAATGGTATTCAAGTCTATGGTGATTTTGTTGATCATATGAGGCTATGTGGTATTCTAAATTTAATAAAATAAAAAATTGTTGGATCCATGAATCAAATCCGCAAACCAAACCAAAACCAGCAACTTGGACATCTTAAAGAGCTGTCAAATTATATTGACATCTATGACAATGAACATTCAACATTGACCATTACAATTTGAAATTGAATTGATTCAAACATTGAAGTATGACTAAGATAAATATGAACATCTGATTTTTTACAAGGTTACCCCAAGTTTCCGGGACGGGGACGGCAGGGGACGGCGGGACGAGTCCCCAAGTTTCCGATTTTTGAGGCCAAATTTAGGGACAGCAGGGGACGGCTATATAAAAATATAGGGAAATTTTAAATTTTCAATAGATAACATGGATAAGGCATGCATAATATACATTATAAAACATTCACATATAACATTTGTGTTCAAGTTGATATGGTTTATTGGGTATGCATTGATCTTAATGAATAAGTTAGAATTTATTCAATGGAAAGCTTGATTTTGAACTAAGAAAACAGATACTCTGATGATAATTTTTTTGTTTATTGATAACTGGAACAAGGGAGTGCAGCCTTCTAAGAATGATAGTGAGTTGCATTAGGCAAATAATCTGCACAGTTACCATGTTATTGTTTTGCATGATCAGATGTCCCAAGGCCCGCTATGTATCATCTTCACAATAGAGTAAGACCTATGAGACTTATTTATGAGGCACAATAGCATTGAGAACAAGCACTGAGTGTTGGGTTATTCACTGGAATTCATCTTGGCACCTCAGTACATAAACCAATATTGATTCTTGAATAATTGTATCAATTACACTTATCCAAAGTTTCAAGACAACAAGTAGTGGGACCAATTTATTTAATGAGTGGACATAATTAAGTTCACACTCCCTTGCTATGCAAATGTGTTTTATGTTTTGTTTTGACCATCCTAGGGATGGCTAGGGGAGGACAGCCAGGGGACTCCTAGAAGTCCTCTGGCTGTCCCCAAGTCCCCTAGCCGTCCCCTGGCCATCCCCAAGTCCCCTGTCCCTTGGCCGTCCCCAAGTCCCCTGGCCGTCCCCGGGACTGGTCAGCCGTCCCCTGCCATCCCCTTGCCGTCCCCCCATTTCGAGGACGTTTCCTAAAAATTTTGCAAAAAGGGGGACGGTCCCCTGCCGTCCCCCAGTACCCAAGACGTCCCGGGAATCGGGACGAGGGATTTTTTGGGGGGGGACGCGTCCCCGGGTATCCCTGATTTTTTATCATCAAGAATCATAAAGATAAGAATTTAAATATGACCCCTTTCATATTTTTATAATTTTACAAATTATTTGTTTCTGCTTTTTAACTAGTACTAGCATAGAAGATGTCAGAAGTAGAACATTCTGGGACATTGCAGATAGAGGACATCCCAAGTCCCCCTTGAAAACAGGAAATGTCCTCACATACCAAAGAAATTCCTAAACTTCTCTATATCCCTGCATTCCTGAAACATCTGGAACAGACTCATAGTGTAGGGGATGCATTGCTGTTGAACGCCATCAAAGTGTTAGTGTTGTAGCTGCAGGAGATATTTTTCTCCTTAATATATCTTTGTCTAAGGCAGGTCGGCCTTCATGTCTCAAATAATATTTTATATTCTTTATTTTTTCTAAAGGAGCCGACCTAGAGAGGAGGTTGCTTATCTTTGTATATAAGGGAGGAGAATACCTCTCATTTGGATCATCAAATTCATTCCAACTAAAATTCGCATCAAGCAAGCAGCAGAAGTTCGCCATTTCTTAGCAGCAGGAATTCATTCTTAGCAGCAATTCGCATTCCTAGCAGCAGTTCACATCTTGTTGCAGCAGATCCGATTCTTTGAAGAAGTATTACCATTTGCTCAAGGAGAAGCAGCATTTATTATTGTGTAAGTCTTGGCCAAATTCAAGGGCCTGATTTGTACACAAATTTCTGCTCTTATTCTTTCAATATATAAGAAGATATTATTTGCTGGGTTTTTTCTCCCTTGAGTAGGAGGGTTTTCCCAGGGTAAACTGCTGTGTTCTTTGATCTGTGTGTTGTATTTCTGCTTATTTTATTTCTGATCCTAAAAACTAACACAAAGATGTAATGATATTTTTACCACCTCTTGAAATGAATTTTTCATTTTCATGTTGAATCTTATGATGTAACATTTACAGATACTAGAATGATAACATAGGATGCTTTGACATGCACACAAAAGGAGTGGTCCCAGAATAATGAAGAAGACTGGATATGATGAAATGGTTCTAGGAAATAATGGTCAATGTCTATTGGATATGATATCATAGGTTGCATTGAAGGAACAAAACGTAATTGGTTCCAATATTATGAAGACAGAATGTGGTAGAAAAGGTCAAGGAAAAAATGGCCCATCAAGAAATACAGAGTAGGTATTAATCCCAAGAATGAAGGCCTCAGATATGTTGATCACACAAGCAATGAGAATAAAAAATTTGTGAAAGCACAAAGTTATATCACAACTAAATTTGTTTCAATTAATGATGAGGCATCTACCTCAAGTACCAAATACAAGGAAAGAAATATGTCCCAAGTTCCCAACTATTCAGTCAAGAAAGACCATGTTTCGAGAAGCCATAGCTGTGGGATTTTCCCCCATGTAGTACTTGAGGATTGAAGAACTACAATGACATGACTTGTTGAGAAAGACAAAATTTGGAGAATAGCACACATTTTGATTGTGGTTGGATGGATATGACCAAATGGAAAAAGTTCACAAATATGTTAAAAAAAAAAATTATAAAATAAAAGCTTCCTATGTGAAGGAAAAAAAATAAAGATGATTGCTGGTATTGGCATGGTGTGATGGTTTAAAGGTGGCATTGTTGTTTGTGCCACCAAGGTTCAAACCCCATTGGGGTGGTATTGTTGAATGGTTGTAATCCGGTTCATAGCTATAGTGCCCCTCCGTTGTGACCTTTCCGGATTTTGTGTAAGTGTTTAATTGCGTTATTGTTGTTTTGTGTGTGATTAGTTTATGCAGTTAACATAATATTTGATGGAATTGTGTACTCAATTAATTAAAATAGCATTGAGCAAATAAAACTAGAAATTAAGATGAAAATTAAATAAATTAGTTTTATAAAATATTAAGTAAAGAGTTATTAATAAATAAATAAACTAATTGTTTTGCAAAAAGTATTCTTTAATGATATTCGATAATAATTAATAATTTATTAGTTGTTCAAAGATAATTATTATAATAAGGAATTTAAATGGATAGGAAGCTGAAGTGTCTTAAAACAAGAAAAGCTGGAAAGAAGCTACTCCTGGAGAGCATTTTGGAAGTCGAAAAGAACTGTAGAATGTGAAAAATAAAAAAATAAAATAAAAAAAATTGTGCAGTAATTATTATTTAATTGTCCTTTGGGGTTCACATGGCGGGGCGTTACATTATGGTATCAGAGCATAGGTTCATACACTGGGCACTATGTGTGCTCACTATGTAACCTTGCGCTTAGACCCGTGAGTCTTGAGTTTCACTTTTCTTTTGTCATTGTTGTGAACCTAAGTTTCTGCTGTTAACCGTGTCGGGTCGATGGTGCAGGAAACTAATGGGAAAAGATAGGACCCTCGGTGTAGTGCGCAATGCACCGATATCCTTCTTGTCAGGGATGCTCTATGGACCCTTGAGTTTTAGTGTGATGTGTTTCTTGGTGATGTGTTTTATGTGTGTGAATATGTCAAGTGTGCGTGGAATCTGCAATGTTGTTATCCTTGAGTGATGAATTATGTTTTCTTGAATCTGTGAAGGTGTAAAATTTTACCCTTTTTATTGAAATTGATGTGAGATTTGATGTTGAATAATGGTTAAAGTGAAGTTCTTTGTGTGAAAATTATGAGTTTTAACGAAGATGTGAGGTTTTGTGGATAATTATTCTATGATTTTTAGCAGAATATAGTATCTTGAGGTTAAGATGCAACTTGAATTATTGGTACTAATGTGCAATGTTCTATGGTAGCTTTTGATTTACAGGAAGTGGGCTTCAGAAAGCATAGTGACGAAGGTAATGTAATTGTAATATGCAGGTATAGATACTTATACTGTCAAGTAGTAATTCATTTTGATATAGTAGATGAATTAGGTTTATGGTTAGTATCCTTATACAAATATTTCCTAACTAATTAGAAGAAAATTGTTTACGAGTTACTAGAATTGTTTTGACTATTATGTGTGGTTTGGTGGGAGGGACAGTGTGGTATCACTCGCTTGCGAGTGCCCTACTATGCTGGGAGTTCCTCTCACGATGTATTTGTGATATATATGTATTGTGCACAACGTTTGTTTGCATGCAGGATTGCAGGAACTAAGTCTCGATTCCACCTGCATTGTCAGGATAGGGCGAGCATTATATACACCCAATGGGTTTGACGTTGAACATAGGAGCTGACAAGAGAGTTTCCCCAACCTAGTTCGTCATCTGTCCTAGTATTTGACAAATTAGTCTAGTTGCAACCCCGTCACCATTTTTGTTTTGGTATCATTTCTTTAGTTTTCGTATGGTTAATTTTCATTGCTTACTTGATGACGTTTAATTGATGTTTTAAGTTATGGTGTTGATGTGCTTATGATCATTGATATTGTTGTGTTATCATGTTTATGCTTGAGCTCGACTTCCAGGAGTAAGTCGAAGCTTGGGGGGGAGGATGTAGTGCCCCTCCGTTGTGACCTTTCCAGATTTTGTGTAAGTGTTTAATTGCGTTATTGTTGTTTTGTGTGTGATTAGTTTATGCAGTTAACATAATATTTGATGGAATTGTGTACTCAATTAATTAAAATAGCATTGAGTAAATAAAACTAGAAATTAAGATGAAAATTAAATAAATTAGTTTTATAAAATATTAAGTAAAGAGTTATTAATAAATAAATAAACTAATTGTTTTGCAAAAAGTATTCTTTAATGATATTCGATAATAATTAATAATTTATTAGTTGTTCAAAGATAATTATTATAATAAGGAATTTAAATGGATAGGAAGCTGAAGTGTCTTAAAACAAGAAAAGCTGGAAAGAAGCTACTCCTGGAGAGCATTTTGGAAGTCGAAAAGAACTATAGAATGTGAAAAATAAAAAAAAATAAAAAAAAAATTGTGCAGTAATTATTATTTAATTGTCCTTTGGGGTTCACACGGCGGGGCGTTACAATAGCTCCGGTCAAAAGCGTTTACCCCTTGAATAAAATTAAAAAAAAAAAAATTAAGATGATTGATTGTCAGTTTCAATGATGGCTTGCAGAAAAGAGTCATCAAGGGTGTGAGAAATTCCCTTTCTTGTCAAGGATAAACCTTAGAAAATCCTTGGATACCTAAGGATACCTTCCTTTCAAAGACTTGATACAGATTATTTCACAAAATTCTACATAAAGATGTTGCAGGAAAGTGTGGTAGAACTGAAGTACAGCAATATTGACATCCTTTGGTTATTGTGGGAAAGTGTGAAAGAGCTGAGGTAGTGCATGACTGACTTCTTTCCAATTTTGAAAAAGTGATGAGAGATTTTTTCTGACAAACCTTCCTACCTAAAATAAACATAAGGGAGGTCGTTAGAATAGATAGTTACATTTATTTTGTTTGGCACAGAGTGACAGGATAAGGACCAAGGCATGATCAAGTAAATGCAAAAGCTAAGTGCAATATTTGACATTTATTCAAACCATGTATCTATAAAGCTATACATTTGTGCAAACAATGTATATGCAATCTTTGCAATAATCAAGGTGGATGTTTGTGGTGCTGTACCCATTCAAGCATTTTTTTTTTAAATTGTGTTTCTTTATTCATAGTAATTGATTAAATGTTAAATGCATAATAAAAACTTTGGATGCAGCAGTCCATTATAGCTGACATGTCATGTAACAAGTCTAGAATTGTGAAGCATCTCACCAAACCAAACAGATGAAAATTTATAAAGGAAATGCTTCAAATGTGAAGGAAAAAAAATTAATATGGTTGATTTAAGAAAAGAGTCATCAAGGTGTGAGTCATTCCCTTTCTTGCTAAGGATAAACCATAGAAAACCCTTGGATATCACGAGGATGGCTTGCAAAGATTTGATACAGATTACTTAGCAACATTCTGCATACAGCTGTTCCAGGAAAGTGTGACAGAGCTTGAGTACAGCAGGAGTGACATTCTTAGGTTATTGCAGAGAAGTGTAGAAGAGCTGAAGTAGTGCATGACTGACTTCCTTTCAATTTTGATCAGTGATTAAAGAATTGTTTATGAACCATCTTACCCAAAATAAACATTACTAAAGGATGCTGGAACAGATATGTTTATTTTTTTATGGTGCACAAAGGCAGGTTTAGGAACAAGGCATGATCATGCAAATGCAAAAGCTTTGACTTTTTCACTTTTGGGAGCTTCTCTTAAGTACAGGTTGCACTTCCAAAATAGTGATGTTAGATTCTTGCAAAAGCTAAGTGCACCTTGGCATTTATGCAAGCCATATATCTATAATGATAGCAATGTGTATACAATATAATGTAATAATCAAGAGGGACGTTTGTGATGCTGCAACCATTCAAGTTTGATTTCTTAATTTGTGCTTATTTATGCACGCAAATTGATTTTATGGTAAATGCATAATAAATAATTTGGGTGCACCAATTCATTATAGAGGACATGTCATATAGCATGCTATCCTAGAGTTGTGAGGCATGTTGCCCATGTTGATGTTATTGTAGCGGCAGGAGATTCCTTTCCCCTTTGAATTCAAATATAAAAATAATATTAAATGCTAAAGGCGGATTCATTTAAATATTTATATTATTCTCTCAAAGCCGACTTAATTTTTTGGTCGCCACCCTTTGGAAAGTCGTCTCGCTTTGTCTAAGGCCAACTCTTCATGAAAGGTCACTTCATTGTGTATATAATCAAGGCGTCTCCCTCTCCATTCGGTATCCAATTAATTTCAAGACAAGTTCGCATAATTTCTGGGAGGAGTTCGCTATCTTCAGCAGATTGAATTATTGCTTCAAGGAGATCGACTTTGTGAGAAGTCATTATTGATTGTTAAATTTGCATCTAGAGAGGAGCTGTCATAATTACATCAGATCAGCCTAGTGATTGGCCAAATTGTAAAGCAAATTGCTGCTCTTTTATTCAATATATAAGTGATATATTGTTGCTGGGTTTTTCTCCCTCAAGAAGGAGGGTTTTCCCAGGGTATATGCTGTGTTCTGTTGTTTAGACTTGTTTTATTTCTGCTTAATTCATTTCTGGTCCTAAATTTAACAGCCCAGCCAAACTGAAGAAAATTTTATAAAAGAAAAGCTTCCTATTTGAAGGAAAAAAGAACAATATGATTGATTGTAACTTTTCATGATGGCTTGAAGAATAGAGTCACCAAGGGTATGAATCATTCTCTTAGTTGTTAAGGATAAACCATAGAAAACCATTAAATAACATAAGGATGGCTTTCAAGATGTGATACAGATTACTCTGAGAAATTCTGCAAACAGATGTTGCAGGAAAGGATGGTATAGCTTTAAGTACAGCAAGAGAGACATCTTTTGGTTATTGCAGGAAAGTATGGAAGTGCTGAAGTAGTTCGTGATTTGAATTGCTTCCAAATTTGAGAAAGCAAAGAAAAGAATTTTTCTAAGTTACCATGTAATGTCCCCAACTCAAATCAAGATGCTTTTCAGGCAACTTATAAGTTTCCTAGCCAAAGGACTTAAGTTGTCCCCTTTTCATGTACTTAAAGTGACAAATAAAAAATAATAAAATATTATAAATCGCTTTATTAAATGTTATAACATCACTTTATTTAACAAAGTGCTCTTCTAGAAGTTGGAGGTGGTTACATTTGGATTCTTCTAGAAGATTCAGCTGAGCCTTTAAAAAGACATGAAAGCAAGACATTTGGGCATTATGTGATGAAGTTTTTTGTTTATTGCTGTTGCAACTTGGCTTGAGGATTGAAACCCTTAAGTATCCCTGATTTTGGTGAGACATACAAGCTCTCCCTAGTTGGAACGGTGTGTTTCGGTGGAAGAACTCTAGTTTGTGAAACACTAACACATTATTTTATTGGGCTGCAAGTATTCATCAAGTTTGGAGGCCAAATTAGAGGAGAATCTCGGTGCTGAAGAATCAGATCTAGAAATTTTTACAGCTGCAAATCGTCAATTTCTGAGTTTTTGGTGGACAGCTACTGAGGAGCATATAAAATATACCCAGCGCTAACCATTTTGGGAGCCTAGCATCATTTTTAGGGTCGGCTAGGGTTTGGAAAAAATTCTGAACCATTTTGAAGTATTTTTGGATGTTAAAAATCTGCATATTTATCTTGGTTTAAACTCTGAAATTTTAAGAGGAATCATTGTAATGCTTTTCTGAAATTTTTGGGTTGTTTAGTGGATTTTCTGCAATATTTTCATGTTCAGAAATTTTCAAAAATTCATAAACATCACAAAAAAAATTAGAAAAATATTTTGAGCTCAGATTTGAGTTTGTTGAAGGGTTTTCTATTTGAAAATAAAATATCAGAATTTTTTATTGCATATTTTTGGAGATATCGTTGTTCTTCTATTATCCCTATTTGGGAATATTACATACCAATGTGCCCAGGGGAACCCCTGGGTCCCAGTCCGGTCCGACCCAAGTTTGGAGTCCAAGTTGGGTCCCCTGTGGATTTAGATAGGATCTGCTCCACAAATTGTGGGTCTAGCAATGTCGAACCCAGGCGAACCCGAGCTGTCTTTGGGCAACTCATGCGCCTAACCGGCATTTTCAACATTTGTTTACTTTTTTAATTTTATTTTTTTTACTTTTTTGAACTTAAAAAAGCTCAATTTGCCCCCTAACCCTAAAATGATGTTCATCATGAAGGTTTGTGTGGCTTTGAAGGTCTTAATTTGGGTCTTATTGTGAATGCAAAATGATGTACACCATGAAGGTTTGTATGGTTTTGGAGGTCTTAATTTGGGTCTTATTGTGAATGTGAAATGATGTACGACATGAAGGTTTGTGCGGCTTTGGAGGTCTTAATTTGGGTTGCCCCTCGATCCCACTGGAGGCATTGCCCCCAGACCCCCACGAATCGACCCCACTAGGGGCATTGCCCCCAGACCCTTGCGAGGGGCGCTACCCCTCGACCTTGTTGGGGGCATTGCCTCCAAACTCCCATTGAATTCATTTGATTTGCCATGTACTCTCCAAGTCCAAGTTTCCAAGTTTACCTACAAGTCTTCATCTATAATATCGTCATCCAATTGGATAATCTTCCCCATTGCTTCCCTGTAAGGAGAAATGCAGCAATGTAGTTAATTTTAACATATAATATATATCAAGACATTTGAGTTTGACTAATTGGCATTCTAATGTTTTTTATTTTTATGGCGGTTTTGTTTATTATACAATATATGATGCTATGTGTGGTATTTTGAACTTAGTTACTTTTGTAAATATGTATATATTTCTGATTTTTATATGTTTTTGTATGGATGAACCCAAAATGAACCCAACCCCAATTTTTTTTTTTACCAAAACCTAGGAACTAAACCTTCGAACCCAAACCCAAACTGGTAACTTACGAATTTTTTGATGAACCATCCTACCCAAAATAAATATTGAGGATGTAGGAATACTCAGTTATGTTTGTTTTGTGTAATGTAGAAAGACAAAGGAACAAGGCATGATTGTGTAAATGCAAAAGCTTTGGCTTTTTCACTTTTGGGAGCTTCTCTTGATTATAGATTGTGCTTCCAAAATAGCGATGTTCTACTCTTGCAGAAGCGAAGTGCACTATTTTAGCATTTATGCAAATTATATATCTACAAATCTATGCACTTGTGTATGCAAAATAATAATCGAACAATCAAGAGGGAATTTTGTGGTGCTGCACTCATTCAAGTACATTTTTTTAGTTTGTGCATCTTTACACATGCTAATTGATTTTATGTTAAAATCCATTATAAATACTTTGGGTGCAGTAATTCATTATATCCAACATGCCCTATAACAAGCCTCGTTCGTGAGGCATCTTTCCTAAACAAACTGAAGAAAAGTATATGTTTCGCATAGCAATCACATAATGCAACATTTTACCAATGTTCTCAATTAAAGTATGCAGTTTGAGCATTAGAGTTCTTGTGATTAGTAGCAATTGAAAAACCATTATTTATCTCAAAAATGAATTAGCAGCCAATTAGAAAGAACAGAAGAAGCCTTGTGAAAAAGCATGAATTATAATTGTACATTACCTGTACTTCAACTCGAAAGGTACTCTCATATAAAAATGGTATAACTTTTGTTTGAAGGCTTTGATAACCATTAGGCTTAGGAGTCGCAATATAATCTTTCATCTGTTCAACACAAAATCCCAATATAAGCATGTTTCTAACAATATATTAATGATAAACAGAACATAGTAGATCAATCATCAAAGCATATATTCAAGAACTACTTACAGCTCGTGGAATGGGTGTCCATATCCCATGTACAAGGCCAAGGACATGATAACATACCTACAAAAACAAGTTGACTAGGATGAGAAACAATTTAAAATCTCTATGTACAGAGTCTGATATCAGTAGCGAATCAAATGTAAACAATACCTGATGTGCACTGCATAATACTGATGCAACCTTGTCACTTGGTTTTGGTTTCAAGATTATCCGGAGCTGCATATAAACAGACATGGAAAAGACAGCATATTGAAATAACTCTAGAATAACATAATGATAGTCAACTACCAGTACTGCAAAAATAGTAACTGTTGTATTTGAAAACCCACACAGACCTGAGCTATTTCATTTACTTCATTAATTGAACCTTTTGTTTTCAAAATCCTTTTGTAGATGCTGCACCAACAAAGAAACGAAGAGGTTTAGCACATACATCTCAAACTTGGTCTAAAGGCTGATGAACAAAATAGAATGCTAGCTCACAAGAGAAATAGGCAATTGAAGGGAAACCAATACTGGAGGAAGATCTCAGTGTTTGATACAAGGTCAGGGAGAGATAAACCCCAGATTTATCATTGTTAAAAGAAAAAGGAAATTACTGTAGTAGGCAATAGATAAACTTAATGTGACATAAAACAGAAGAGCTTGGAAAGATACTGAACATTTTAGTCTCATCTCCATAATTAGTTCTTGTTTCATTTCCTACTTCATGCACTATGAACAGATAATGTTCATATCCAATGTTTGGAAGTCCCAAAGAAGAGGTAGCAATTTTTAGCAATGTTTTAACAAGGTCCAAGAAATCCCATTAAAGAAATACTTAAAAAGAGATTAGTCAAATCACATTCCTACTCCACAAACTTATTGTCAAAATAAGTGGTCTATCTGTCATGTTAAAAGGCTGCAGTAAAACCATAGTTCAAAAACTCAGACTTAAGACTTGGCAAAAACTTGGCAGATTTTAGGAACAGTAAAAAAACCACATAAAATTGGTAAAATAATCTTTAAAAACATGCATAAAACTGAGTCTAGAGGACTCAGTTGTAGTTTTCCCTCATTTATAATTTTATAGATCAAAAAATGAGTTCAATACACACTATCAACTGCAAACAAATGATCATTTCTCAAATATGTTAAAACGGTTGAAAGCTTGAAAAGAAAAATGTAAAAAATGACAAATTTGTGTGTGTTTTTATGCACGGACTGATTTATTTTTCAACCATTTGAGGTTGTCATTGACTAGTGAGTAATAAGCAAATTTTTAGGCATTTACCTAGGTGAGTTACTTGCCAGACCAGTTTCTCTCCCGAGCTGGCTAGTCACTCGAGTTTTTAAACTATAGTGTCACATCCCCTGAAGGAACCAATTTTAACTTGTTATAGATAGGTGTCCAAGTTGCAAGGTGATATATATTCTACAGTTCAATTGGGGAGTGTTCTTGTAATATACCTGTTGATGCGTGTTTTACGACACAACAAACATTCTAGAATAAAGTGTCAAAGACGCTATATCCCCTCTTGAAAAACTACCTCGTATGCTAAGACTGCAATAAAGATCATACGATAATTCCAATGTTTAAGTTAAGTGTGGATAAGCTCTATGGTTGATGTGATTTGCTGGTTATGACAAGGGGACTTATGCTAGGCTTGTTCAATTCACAATGAAGGTCTAGACAATGAAGCTTTACTGCTTGGGTCTTGGATCAAATAAACTAAAAAAGGAGATAAAGGTTTAGAATTTCTAGTCTACTTCCTAAGAATTCAAGAGACAGTATTGACTTGGTGGAACGAATAACCACGCTTTGCTTCGCCACGCTCAACGACAACTACACAAAGGGGTGCAATCTTCAAGGGAATGTGCTTATGATTTTCACGTCATGAATAACTACCATCAAATCGAACAATAATTATCCAAACAGAAGTTAAGCATCCACAAAATAAGCTCAGGCTAACTTTACGCATTGAATGAAAATCATCCATTCAAAGAAAGTATGAGCAAAAAGTTTCACCATAAATCAATACTTATCAAATCTTGCATTCATCTAACATACATGAAATAAAATCTAAACTATGATGAGGGATAAGAACCATGGCAACTCCAAAATAAGAGAAGTAATCACCATCAGAACAATGCATGCATTACTTATTACTTTGGCAATCATACACAACAATTACTTATCTCAACATGTTTTGCAACATGCTCCCATGCTTTACAAATGAGGGGTTGAGCTCAGTTTATAGGCTCCCCAATTACAATTCAATGGCCAAGATTGATTTAGGATCAACAGCCGAGATTACAAAATAAAACCCTAATTAGGGTTTGTCCTAACTAACTCCTTCTCGACCAATGAGAAAATTACATTCGAGGACACTTGTCCTTTTTGCTAAATATGAACCAACAAATAAAATAGAAAGTTGTTGCATGTTGATTTGGAATAATTTGATTGGTTGGAAGATGACGAGGCGCCACCTCAACGTGCTGGATGCCTTCCTTGGTCGCTTCGTTTTTCTTCCACGTGCTTGCCTTAGAATATTTTCCTTGTCGATGACTCTGTCCTTTGTGCTTTGTTCTTTCCTAACTTTGATCTTTGGATCTCCCTTAAGACTTTGGCTTCTCCTTCTCGCCTGCATTGGAAGTCTCGCCTTGGAGCAAGTGTCATTCCTTTGGATTTCCTTTCTGAATTATCCAATTTATGTCAAGAAATTGTTTAAGTATGAAATTTTGTTTGGAACACTCTTCTTGTCATCATCTGACTCTAATTGGAAGCTTGTCTTCAATTCTTCAGGAGATGAAATCCTTCAAGAATTTGCCCGGATTGCTTCAATAGGTTTGGGATTGTAGATGAAAGCCCCCCCAAGATGTCCAGTTATTCTTTCCAGTGCCTTGAATAATGGAGGAAATTGGAACCTTCCCTGTGAAGAATTTCCATACTTAGCCAAATTTTGGCTACTAAGATTTTGGCCATTTTTGTGCTCAAATGAACTTTGCCGGTGGATTTGTCTTCAATTTTGAATTTGGCTTGCGTAAGTTGGATGTACTTGACGATGTGCCTGCCGTTGTCTTCATGATGCCAAATTCTTGGCGGACTTCCTGTTGGTCTTGCCATGTGCAAGGGTGGACTCCCAAGTTTTTTTTTTTTATATCTCCCTTCAAGTCGGACTTTACACTTTCTTTGCCATTTTCCTCTTTGAAGATTCGCCTTGTGTAGTCATCCACCTGCAGTAAAATAAAAAAATATTTCAGATTTTCCCTCTCCTAAAGATAACTTTTCAGGATAAGCTTTGAAAGATTTTTATAAATTTCATTTTCAAGCTTTTAATTTTCTCCAAAATGGCTAATTTATTTGATTTTATCTTTTAAATTTAGCCATGGCAAAAATTGTTGGATGAAGATTTTCATTTTCTCTCTCCTAAAATCTGGCCTTGTGCTGAATTTTTCAACACTCCCTCTCCTAATATCAAAGTGAATTTTGTTTTGAATTTAAAGCAAACTTCATACTCTCTTCGTCATTTTCATCTTGGCATGAGCATATTTCATATTTAACTCTTCATTTCTATCTCCCAAAATCGGACTTCTCATTGTTTGCCATACTCTCTCTCTACAAGTTGGACTTGGTGAACATTTTTCCATGGCGGACTTTGAGAGTCTTTTTCCATCTATCTTCAAATGTTGGAGGACTTCATGTCAAATTCTCCATGTCTCTCTCTTGAGGCATGGCAAACTTCCCAAGTGCTTTTCCATTTATTTTCCATTCAAGTGTCATGGCGCACTTTCAAGGTGATTTTCTTTTGGTTATCTCTTTGGGGTGTTGAAAAATAAATAATTAAAGTAATTATTTTATGTGTTGTTTTCAACCCCTTCATTTTATGGCATTTATTTTCTTTTATTTAAGGCAAATTTGATTTTCCAAAATTTTTCTTGCCAATGCCTTAGGCAAAAACTTTTCTTTCCAATTTCATTTTGCCATAAATTTTTTTTCGTCCAATTTCATTTGGCCATAATTTTCTTTCCGTCCAATTTCATTTTGCCATAATTTTCTTTCCGTCCAATTTCATTTTGCCATAATTTTCCTTCCGTCCAATTTCATTTGGCCATAATTTTCTTTCCGTCCAATTTCATTTGGCCATAATTTTCCTTCCGTCCAATTTCATTTTGCCATAATTTTCCTTCCGTCCAATTTCATTTGGCCATAATTATTCTTTCCGTCCAATTTCATTTTGCCATTATTTTCCTTCTGTCCAATTTCATTTGGCCATAATTTTCTTTCCGTCCAATTTCATTTGGCCATAATTTTCTTTCCATCCAATTTCATTTGGCCATAATTTTCTTTCCGTCCAATTTCATTTGGCCATAATTTTCCTTCTGTCCAATTTCATTTTGCCATAATTTTCCTTCCGTCCAATTTCATTTGGCCATAATTTTTCTTTCCGTCCAATTTCATTTGGCCATAATTTTCTTTCCATCCAATTTCATTTGGCCATAATTTTCCTTCCGTCCAATTTCATTTGGCCATAATTTTCCTTCCATCCAATTTCATTTGGCCATAATTTTCTTTCCATCCTAAGTCTCAGGCGAAAATGTTTTAGACAAATAAATGTTAGACTTAGGAAAATTTTCTCTTTTCTCCAAGTATGGCGAATTTTTAAAGTGCCAAGAATATATATTTTTTTAATTTTCCAAAGTCAAACTTAGGCAAAGCTTTGATTTTTCTCCCTCCTCCTTGGCATGGTGGACTTCATCTATGTTCAAGCCATTCAATTTTGTTGCCTATGCTCAAGCCATTCTATGGCGGACTTGCTTATTGTTTAGGCCATATCATAGTGCTCTGGGCAGACTTGGCTTAATTTCTTTCCAATTTCCTTGGAGCGGACTTGACTAAGTGTTGAGCCATCTTTCCTTTATGGTGGGCGGACTTAGCATGACTTTATGCCATCTAGACTACTTTCCAAAGGAGGACTTTGCTTGTTTCTTTGCCACTTTACATGGGGCGGACTTGGCTCTATTCCTTGCCATAGTGCTTAGGGCGGACTTCACCACAGTTTATGCCATTTTACACTTTGCTGGGCGGACTTGCTATATTTCCATGCCATTCTCCATTTGTCCAAGGGCGGACTTGGCACATCTTCATGCCATCCTTAGGGCGGACTTGCTACATCTCCCAGCCACTCCACATTTTGTCCAAGGGCCGACTTAGCATGACTTTATGCCATCCTCCATTGTGCAGGTCGGACTTTCCCTTACTTCTTGCCATTATCCTTCATGTGGCTGAGCGGACTTTGCTTCATGCTGTGCCATTGCCTTTTAAGTGGTTGGGCGGACTTGCCACATGTCTAAGCCATTAGCTGTTGCTTGGCTGAAACCTTTTGCCATTATTTTGCTCTTCTTTCCATGCTGGTTATGAATTTCAGTCTCTTTTTTTATGCCTTCATGATTTCTTGCCATGATTTTCAGTCATACCTGGGCCATTTTGCCATGATTTCTCAGATTTATCCATGATTTTTTTTAGATTTCTTCATGAATTTCCCAGATTTTTCACCATTTTCTGTGATTTCTTGGACTGATTTTTCCAGATTTTTATCAATTTTCTGATTTTCACCATGAATTTCACAAATTTTCAAATTGATTTTCTGAGATTTCCATTGACTTTTTTGAACTTCTGAGTGGATTTTCGAAATTCAGGACCTTTCCAAATATAGAAACCTTGACAAAAATAGAAACTTTTCCCAAAATAGCAACTTTCTAAAAATAGCCCCTAAAAAATAGGAAGTCCAGAATAGGCCAAAAATGCCAAAAATAAAGTCCCTAAAAAATAGGGGGTCTGGAGGGGCAATCCCCAAAAAGTAGATGTCAAAATTGACCGAAACGACAGTCGATCTTCGTCCCTCGAGCCTCCTAAGCACTATGGTGATGTTTGGACAATGATTCAGGTTCAAATTTTTCACTTGGCTCGGGTGACTCTTCAAAACTTTAACTCCTCATTGTAAAGAAACATGGTGATAAGCAGTTGCGACACCAAGGCAAAAGGCCAAAAAGCAAAAAAAACAAAGGGTCCCCATTTGCAATGGGGCGATGTGTGAAAAGGTCACAACAATACCCAAAAGGAATATTTTATGATATTTACCCAGTTTTAATCCATTGTAATATCTACAAAGGAATATTTTATAACTTTCTAATTTTTTTGGTATTCTCCAATTTTATGCCCTCCCTTTTGGTATTTTCTGACTACACAAATTGAAATATTTCATAGATATAGTACAGTGCAAATAAACAGCAATATGGACCAAATTTGAGGAATAGCTGAAGTCTGAAAATGAAGAATATTGATCCAACAAATCAAATTGTTTGATTGACAGGCAAATTGGTCTATGGAACAGTAACATAGAGTTGTTATGAATCATACAATATGGACTTATGTTTATCCCAGCAATCATGAAATCTCAATAATAATAGACCTTACAATCCTTGATACCTGGACCAATAATTAAGTTGCTACAATGATCAAAGTCCTAACTGTGAAAGTGATTTTAAAGGGATGTGCACCATAATTCAGACTCAGATTGCTGTTACAACAGCAGTACAAGAGCTGCATATACCATATGGACCCACCATATATCTAACGCTATCCTGGAAATAATGGTGTAATTTGTATGTGGAACCTAGTGACTAGCTGTATGAAACCTTTTTCACTACTACATCTATGAAATAATGTACCAATAGCAACCAGCAATCATAAGGAAACCATTATCATGCTCTAATGGCAATGATTTATACGGCGGATGGTTCTCAATTGTTAGCGCAGTCCTTGTTTGTGGAGATTGCAGCCACAAACTTGATATATTCCTACAAATGTAATATTAGCATCAATCTAAAGTTTCAACAATTCAGCAATGGTGATTCCTATATGAAATCATTTCAACAAATTGTGGGTTTTCATCCTCCAATTCCAAACTTAAAGGGTTTTTTTCATCAAGTTAATTGAACCAAAGTCCAATGCTCCAACAAGGAGTAGAAATCAGAAAATGGAACGGTTGATCAGCTTGTCCTCTCTCAAATAGATTTTTCCTCCAAAAGACAACTCTTCAAATTTCCTTCATGACCCTTAATAAATATTTTAGAGGAACTATTTAAAAATAAACTTTAATTATAAGAGACCACCTTATTTTATATTTAACTTTACTTGAGACCCTCTTAATTATAAGTTTAATCATATTTCCTTAGTGTAAAATTCCCAAAACCCATGGATAATGTATGATGGGCTTTTGGATTTCATTTTTGTCTTAATTTTGAAAAAAGGATATTACAATGCCAACTTCAAGTCTATTGTCAATGGTCTTCATCAATCCCATGGCTAATGGTAGTATGAGGGTGTAAGTGATATTGTCGTCTAGTGTACTTTAGGCTTTTAGCCTTTCGTTTTTAGTTGAGATCATCTTGAGAAAAACCTCTTTAATATATATACTTTCTACTATACATTAATTTAAAAGATTGTCATAACCATAACTAACATATTGATTCAATATTATAAAACTTTAGACAACTAACTATTTAATATTTTTATAACTTCAACATTCTTATACATGTATGCATGAACAGCACAAGCTTTACATAGATGTCACAAGCCTATAATTATTTTATAAATGAAAACATTTTGTCAAATAAATATCTAACAAACACATTTGTTAAAAGTATGATCTGCTCTATGGGAATGAATGTTATTGAAAAATAGTCAATTAAGGATGGAGAAAAAACATATAAATTATATAGAAGTACCTAAAGTGGCTCAAATCTATGGTCAAGCATTTGGTATGGGATTATGTAATGTAATGTGCTCCAAAATCTCTAAATGAATCTGCACCCTACATGCTTGGAAATTACAGCACCTCAGAGTAGAAAATTCAGCCTAAATTAAGGAGAAATAAGACGAAAAGACACAAATTTGGTGGGGCCAATGAAAAGGAGAGAAGAATGAATAAAAGGGGAAGATAGGGATAAAATGTGAGGCCACTAAACACCATTCATATGGGATTGCTGCTGCATTTTGGAGAATAGAGAGAGTTTGATGAGAGGCAACACAAGGGGAAGACTTTGGGAAGGTGGATGAAAGACATGAAAACCAAGAGATAGGAGCAGTGTACTCACAACGCAAAGATGCTTTTGGCCATTTTGGGGGAGGGGAGGGCAAGACATGGCTATAGCTTTGGTATTCATTACTTCTTGGTGTTTTAATTTCACTTTTGTGACAACACAAAACAAAACAGTGGATGAGGAAAACCTTTCTTCATATTTGTTTAAGCTCGCTGATTTAATCTACTCTAAAATCTAAAATAGAAACAAGCCTGCCAATATTAACACTGTACAATTTTTTCTTTTGGGTTTTGTGTAAAAATAAAATAAATAAGCAAACTTGACCTATTTGTTTTTCATCTTAGAGGCTAGAGCATGGGACTTTGAAGAACTCCTATTCTCACCAATGAATTTTCTCAATTTATGACAGCTAAAATATAAACATTTATAGATTAAAACAAAATCTTTGAAGTTGTATCAAAGATTCGTTTGATTTTGAAAAAAACATAACACATGGCAATACGAACACCTAGAAGAAGAAAGGATGAATACAACTAATTATCACAAAACATTCAATGTTGCTTCATGGGTTCACATGCCAATGTCACACAAAGTTAACACAGATCTTGTTAATTGGATTCTTCCTTGAACAATTACAGCACTTGGAATTGGACTTGAATGGAAAACTTGGCAGCATGAGCAAACTTGAACTTCACATTCTTTACACAAAAAAAACTTTAAACAATTTAATCTAGCTTATAACTTCAATGACAATTTTTGTGGCATAAGCTTAGCATTAACTCTCATACAATGTATGTGTAAATGACACATATTTCAACTATAGCTTCTTGAAGCTTCAAAACTAATAAAATTATTTCTTTGGAAGCAATTCTATCCTCATCCTCTATATTATTTTCTTTCCATTTTGCTTCACATCTTGGGCATCCATTTGAATCAAGGGTTTTGATCTTCTAATTTTATCTTTAATTTGCTTTAACTAATCCTCATCTCTTCTAAAAAAGATAACAAAGTATTGATATGCTTTATTGTGGGCATCACTTTGAATGGAAAGCTCAAATTCATCACTTTTTTCTGCATTATTTCACTTTATTTGATGTTTGTATTTCACTAAGGCCCACATACTAACTTGGGTGCCACTTTTGCTTTCTTTCCCACTTCATATTGGCAAGAAAAACATGTTATTTTGGTGTCTAATGAAGCTTAGGGGCCCATTTTCTTTCTAGTGGAAGTTGGTTTATTAACACCAAGTTTTAAAAAATGTCAAAGTTGGCAATTGATGAAACTTTCTCTACTTGACGCCAAGTGGAAATTTTATGACAATAATGCTAAGAAATGAAAATTCGCAAAGCTAGCACTCAGTGGAACTGATGCAAGAGCATCAAAGTCCACAAGCAATCCTGCATCACCCAAAACAACATTTCTTTTTATTTTCTCATTTTTGGTTGTGGTGGTTTTTGGGTGTCTCCCTTGATTTTGATGGTGAATGTTTCGTGAGTAGATCTTTCACGGTTTGGTTGAATTAATTGTTTTGCGACTTCAACTAACAATTTAGCAAAAGTTTAAAATTTCAAAAATTCTTCAAGGTTTGAGCGAAATCCTTTTGCAAGGGTCCATGGGGTACCATTCCAAGCTTACACCAATTTTCGTGCGAAACGGAGAACTTTGATTTTTCGCCTGTTGGCACCTGGGTCCAATTCTTGATGCTCTTTTGCAATTACATAATTAATTTTCTCCATCTTATTATTGCAGGTCCAAGGCATTATTTCTAAACATTAAGTTGGGATAATTGATGCTCACTTGTTGAAATTTCATAACTTAGTTTGTCCAAAATTTTATATTCATTTGAAAATGGCTGTTAAAGGCTAATTGACGGCATTTTCCAAGTGGCAGATTTCAGTTTTAAAAGAAATGCAAATTGAAAAATCTTGATGGCAGGTTTCCACACCTTATTAAAAGAAGCAATTTGATATTTTGAAAAGGTTTTTTAAGGCAAAAAATACCACGCCTAATCTGGGCTTTTGTGGGGGGTGTGGGAGTATGAGTTGGCCACCCATTCTTAAATTTTCATTAAAAACATTTAAACCAGCACTGGTGGAGGCATGGGAAATGGAGTGGGAGGCAGGACAATAGAGAAAAAAGATGTTGTGAGGGATCGAGTAGTGCTGGGAAAGAATGAATGAAATGTGCAGCAAGGAAAAGTAAGAGGTGGCTAGAAAATAGAGAGGAGAAAGAATATGTTCTTGCAGGTTTGAAGAGGTATTGACAGCAGCAAATGGATTGGAGAATCCATGGTTGAATTTTAGCAGAGGTTTCAGTTGAGGATTTGCGGGTTGGAGGAGCAAAATTCGCAGAGAAAGAAAGTCATTTGAAGGAGACATTTTCGATAGTTCTTAATTTTGTTATTCTATGTTATATACATGTTTGATATCAATTTTGTAGTGGTATTTATCAGCCATAAGGCTGCAATCTTTGTAATGGCACATTTATGAAGTTGTTGAAACTTTTCAAAAGGTGTTGAATGAAGAAGACATAGGTTTTGTTGCAGATTTCTGAGTCGTTTTGAAGCATTTCAGATTTGCTTACTATTGTGTATTTGAGGTTGAGGGTTTATGTGTGTTTTCCCTCTGATTTATATCAGATTTGAATTGCTAATTTGTTAGGATTTTTCTTGGTATTGTGAATTGATCTTTTGTTGCAATAGAGACTGCATTTCATTGTGGGTTTTTGAGCAGTTGTGTTGCGTTGCATCAGATGGTACCAGAGCGAGTGATCTTGAGTGCATAAGCAAAGTGTCGAATGTGAGGCAACCTATGCTAGGATCTATGGGTGAGGATTGAAGTTGTTTCGCAGCTCCAAAGGTTGTTGCAAGTGTGTGGAGTTTTGTAGCTGTGGAGAGCTGAGAAGACAGCAATTTCGTAGAAGAAGAGGTTAAGAGGATTTCAAGATGCCCCCGAGAAGGATAATTCCTAGAAGAGTAGAGCAAATGCTAGAAGACTTTCGCAATGAAATGAGAAATGAGCTAAGAAATATAGCTGCAGGTTTGAGAAGAAATCCAAAGCATGAGGATGCACATGATGAAGATAAAGAAGTTGTAGTTGAAGAACCTAAGAGAGAAAATGAGGAGCCAACAAATGGAGGAGAGGAAAGAATTTTGAGAACAATAGCCCAAATCGATAGAGGCCATAAAATGGAAGTCCCTAATTTTTCAGGCACATTGAATCCTAAGAATCTATTAGATTGGATTGGAGAGTTGGAAGATTATTTTGAGTTTGAGAATATTAGAGACCCACAAAGGGTAAGGTTGGCACAAACAAAGCTTAAGGGACATGCTGAATTTTGGAGGAAAGAGTTGTAGAAAGAAAGAGTAGAGAATGGTGAGATGAGAATAACACGTGGAGACAGATGGTTGTTAGATTGAGGGCAAAGTTTATTCCAAGAAATTATAAGTTGGAGTTGTTCAAAAAGCTTCAAAATTTGAAACAAAAAGACATGAGTGTGAAGGTGTATATAGAGGAATTTTACAAAATGGTGATTAGATCAAGACATCATGAAATGGACAAAGAGGTGGCTAGATACATAAATGGACTCAGATTCAATAACCAGGATGAGTATGTTGAAGATTTATACTGTTGAAGAGGCTTACCAGTATGCTCTAAAAGCAGAGGAAAAGATAAATAGAAAGCAGCAAAATAATTCAAGAGGAAGGGGAAAGATAGCAAGAGGAAGAGGACAACCAAGCAGCCACAAAGGGAAGCAAACTTATGAAGAAGAAAAAAACTCGAAATGGAACAAAGAAGCACAAAGACATGAGTATTCAACAAGAGGACGTGGAAGCAGTAGTAGAGAGTTCTTGGGCAACTATTTCCAATGCAGGGAAGTTGGACACAGAGCTTATGAGTGTCCACAAAAACACCAAGAAACCAATAAAAGAGGTGCAACAAGAAATTACATGGTGCAAGAAGACAAGGAGAGAATGGCATCACCAGAGGATGTGGTAGAACTAGAGCATGGAGAATCCCTTATGTTCAGGAGAGTATTGGTGAATCCAAGCAAAGAGGAGAATGGACCATCTCAAAGAAGGAGTCTTTTCTGTACCATATGCAAATTAGGAGGTAAGTGTTGTAAGACCATTGTAGACAGTGGTAGTACAGATAACTTGGTTTCTGAAGAGATGGTAGAAAAACTAGGATTGAAGAGGATTAAGCATCCTAATCCCGATAAAGTAAGTTGGCTGCAAGAAGATCATGAATTAGAGGTGAAAGAGCAATGCTTGGTAAATTTTCATATCGGTCCTTATAAAGATGAAGCTCTATGTGATATTATGTCCATGAGTGCATGTCATATTTTGTTAGGAAGGCCTTGGCAATTTGACAGGAAGGTTATCTATGATTGTAGAGAGAATTTGTACACCATTGTGAAAGATGGGCAGAAGTATACCTTGAGTTCATTAAAGGAGAAAGCGGAGGTGAAGGACAGCAGTCCTATGAGTTGTTGCAGGTAAGAAAAACCAGAGGTAAAAGTTGCACCAAAAGTTGGAAAAAGTTCAAAGAAGGTTCTTGAGAATAGAGGTAGAAGGGAGGTAGAGAAGAATAGCAGTGATACTAAGATGGAACAGCAGAAATCATTGGTTGCAGACATGGTTAAGTCTCATGAAGAATGTAAATCAGATTCACAAAAGAAGGTGAGCAATGAAATCTTACAATGTGCAGGTTGAAAACAGCGAAAAAGAAAAGAGAAGATGAGACAAGAGGGAGTTGCAAAAGTGAAGAATGAAGTGAAGAAGAAAGAATGTGAGGATAAGGAGAACATATGGATCAAGAACAAGCATGGGATCCAAATGTTCATGAGTTTTCAACTCATGGAACATTTCAACTTACCTGGTGTGTTTGATGCAGAAGCATCCGGGTCCACAAGCAATCCTACATCACCCAAAAAAACATTTCTTTTTATTTTCTCATTTTTTGTGTGTTGTGGTGGTTTTTTGATGTCTCCCTTGATTTTGATGGTGAATGTTTCGTGAGCAGATCTTTCACAGTTTTGTTGAATTAATTGTTTTGCGACTTCAACTGGCAATTAGAAAAAGTTTAAAATTTCAAAAAAATTTGAAGGTTTGGCCGAAATCCTTTTGCAAGGATCCATGGGGTACCATTCTAAGCTTGCATGCCAATTTTTGTGCGAAACGGAGAACTTTGATTTTTGGCCTGTCGACACCAAGATCCACTCTTGATGCTTTTTTGCAATTACATAATTAATTTTCTCCATCTTATTATTGCAAGTCTAAGGCGTTATTTCTAAACATTAAGTTGGGGTAATTGATGCTCACTTGTTGAAATTCCAAAACTTAGTTTGTCCAAAATTTTATATTCATTTGAAAATGCCTATTAGAGGCTAATTGACGGCATTTTCCAAGTGGCAGATTTCAGTTTTAAAAGAAATGCAAATTGGAAAATCTTGATGGCAGGCTTCCACACCTTATTAAAGGCAGCAATTTGATATTTTGAAAAGGCCTTTAAAGGCAGAAAATGCCAGGCCTAATCTGGCTTTTGTGGGGGGGGCGTGGGAGAATGAGTTGGCTGCCCTTTCTTAATTTTTCATTAAAAATATTTAAACCAGCACTGGTAGAGGCGTGGGAAATGGAGTGGGAGGCAGGAAAATAGAGAAAAAAGATGATGTGTGGGATGGAGTAGTGCTGGGAAAGAAAGACTGAAATGTGTAGTATGGAAAAGTAAGAGGTGGCTGGAAAATAGAGAGGAGAAAGAATATGTTCTTGCAAGTTTGAAGAGGTATTGGCAGCAGCAAATGGATTGGAGAA